>JAOVYX010016586.1:0-24260 GCA_035668315.1 Drosera spatulata
CCTTGACTCTACACCAAGAGAGGGTTCAAGAGAGAATGACAAGGAGGGATTCATAGCATGAAAAATCGATATCATTCACATAACAATTAAGCACAAGGCAATCAAGTGGAAAGTGAGAATCAAGGTCATAGCAAAGTTAAGAATAATAGCATATGAAACCAAGAAGAGGTTTGTAGGATCCAAGGCAACACAAGATGAGTAAATGAATCATGATCACACATTCCACTGTCTTACCACAAACCCAATACCTAATAGCTCATTGCTAATGGTGTTATAAAGGTTTCGACTTCATAATGTTACACTCCCCGTATTTGGATTTCCCCCAATCATGCATATGTTAGGAGTTACGTCTCATGAAAAGTTGGATAACACCCCGCCATAGGCTGAATGGTGATTCAATTTGAGCTATCTTAAAGTCTTGGGCACTACCGTCATAAGATGGTAAATCTCGAGCACATAAGCATACATCACTAATAGTCAGAGAAACTCCAGCACGAATCAAAACATAACTCAAAAACATGAAAATCCAAGGTAAAGATACATCGTCAAAATCCAAATGAATAAGGTCAAAATCCCTTGGATTTTCTATAGGAATAAGAGTTATAGGAATAAGAGTTGGAGGAATACGACCTGATGAGCTAGTCGTGCGAGACGGATGGTCCTGGGCCTCCTCGATATGGATCATCGTCATGCTGGAAGTGAGGTCGTAGCGGGAGATGATAGATGTCGCGCTCGCTTCGTTGCATCGCATGGAGTTGCCGTAGCAGCACATTCTGTGACTCCCAAGTGTAAAGGAGTCCTCTTTCGTGCACGGCGTAAACTCTGCTGCTCACGGCGAATGCCCACCACCTCAGCCTCGAGATGAGCCACGCTGTCACCCATGTCAGGTGGTCCCTCAAGGCGGAGTGGAACGGGAGCATCCTTTTCCATGGCGTTGTCGTCATGTTCCTCCTCCGCCGCTTCCCCGGGGCCACCCCTTCACCAGTGTCTCTGAATGCGATCAACCCACCCTTGATCGAACTTGGGTGTCTTGATGATGATATCGGCTGCGTTGGTGACGACCCTAGCTCGGATGCAAACTTTGGCGATGAATTGAGGGTGGGTGATCCTCAGAAGTGTGCGGCCCGAGCTGAAGCCTTGGACATTCTCGAAAGGGACTAGAATAATACCCGTCCAAGGTTAACGGAGTGTTGCCTCATCAGCCGGTAGATAAGGTGCGCCTTCATCTTGATCACCTCGAATCTATTCCCCGAAGGGAGGATGTTGTTGATCACGAGATGCTGCACGATGCGAGCGTCCTCGGTGAGGAAGCTCGTATTGAAGTGTATTGGGGTGGTGCGTGTTGACGCGTCCAAAGTCCATTGCACGCTCGAGTTACGACCGTAAAGATAGTCAAGGATCTCTTGGGGTGGTGTCGAGGTCACAAGATTCACTTGATCGTCGAACAATGGCGGGTAGGAAATGCCACTATTCGGGAGGAAGAACATGGTGTTGATTGTACCCTTATCCCAAGGCACTTGTCGTCCTCACACGACCGACTTCGGGCGGTTGGGATTGTCGGCCGAATTCACGTAGAATTCTTCCACGAGCGACCTCTAAGCTTGATGGGTCATTTCACGAAAAGCTTTCCAACCCCGCTCACCAATATGCTGTGAAAAGTATAGGGCGTCAACCTGTCGCTCCACAATACACTCCCTCAATAAGATCGTGTGATAGCGAACCATTGAATCCGGGCATTGCTTGTAGAGAAAGGGATTATCTCTTCGTCCAGCACACATCTTCGAATCATTGAATCCGGACATTGCTTGTAGAGAAAGGGATCATCCCATAGATAGAAGCGTACGTCGTGCAAGAACTTTTTCCTTTGTTGAGAAGACATCTCCGGAGGGAGCATACCACTTGCCATGTCAATGGCAAAGAGTTGCTCATCCGGGAAGGATTCATTGATAGGTGTTGAGTCCGAACCTTGTCCCTCATGCCATTTGATCCGAGAGAGATGATCTGCCATAAGTTTCTCCGGGCCTTTCTTGTCCTTAATCTCCAAGTCAAACTCTTGAAGTAGAAGAACTCATCGGATGAGGAGTGATTTTGCATCCTTCTTCTCAAAAAGATACTTGATAGCCGAATGGTCGGTCCACGCAATGACCTTGGTTCCGATCAAGTAGGATTAGAACTTGTCAAAGGCAAACACCACGGCTAAAAGTTCTTTCTCGGTAGTGGCATAGTTGAGTTGGGCATCGGAAAGCGTCCGACTAGCATAGCATATGGCATGAAAGATTTTATAGCATAGTATAAAAGTATATGGCATAATCACTAGCATTGCACATGAGCTTGAATGGAAGATTCCAATTAGGAGCTACAATCACCAGTGTTGAGACTAAAGCATGCTTCAAAACTTGGAACGTCTTCAAACATTGCTCATCAAAAGTGAAAGGAACATCCTTCTTAAGGAGGTTGCAAAGTGGCTTAACAATTTTGGAGAAATGTTTGATGAACCGCCGGTAGAAACCGGCGTGGCCAAGAAAACTTCGCACACCCTTAGCATTGGACGGTGGTGGAAGTTTATCGATGACGTCAATCTTAGCTCAGTCGACTTCTATCCCTTTTGAGGATATCTTATGCCCCAAAATTTCCCCTTCTTGAACCATGAAGTGGCACTTCTCCCAATTCAAGAGTAGGTTAGTCTCAACACATTGTTGCAAGACAAGAGCAAGATTTTTCCAGCATGCATCATATGAAGCACCAAATATCGTAAAGTCATCCATGAATACCTCAATGAAACGCTCCATCATGTCCGAAAAGATGGCCATCATGCATTGTTGGAACGTTGCGGGAGCATTGCAAAGTCCAAAGGGCATCCGACGATAAGCAAATGCCGTAAGGACAAGTGAAGGTAGTTTTGTCTTGGTCTTCGAGGCCGATTGTGATTTGATTGTAGCCGGAAAAATCATCAAGGAAGCAATAATAAGCATACCCTGCAAAGCGATCAAGCATTTGTTCAATGAAAGAAAGTGGAAAGTGATCCTTGTACGGGACTATTTGTACGGGACTCACCCATTCACTATCAAAAATGGGATAAATAATCCCCGCATCCAAAAGTTTCAACGCTTCTTGCCGAACCACCTCCTTCATGTTAGGATTGAGGCGCCTTTGATGCTCCGTACTTGACTTGAAGTTGTCCTCCATGAGTATCTTGTGCATACAATATGAAGGATGGATGCCTTTGATATCACCAATTGACCACCCGATGGCGGTCTTATGCTCTCGAAGAATATGGAGAAGTTTTTCTTCTTGCTCGGAATCTAGACTTGTAGAGAGATGATCACCGAAAAAGTAGAATTTGCACCTAAGAATGTGTACCTAAGATGAGGTTGGAGCTCCTTCAACTCAAGAGTTGCTTTTGCCTCCTTGTCTTCCCCCAAGCTATATCGAACCAAAGGTTCAACATGATTTTGCAAATACATAATAAAGGAAGAATCAAGTCTCGCGACCATAGTGTGCAAAGAATCATCGTCCTCATCTTCCATTCCAAGAAGGCATGCCTCAAGAGAATCATTAAAAGAAGAGTCAAATGTCTCTTGGAAACAAGAATCAATAATATCAATCCACATGCAAGAAGAGGATGAGGAATCGTCCGGGTACTTCATAGCTTTAAACACATCGAATATGACTCTTTCATCTTGAATGCTCATCGTCACTTTCTTATTCTTTACATCGATAAGAGTACTTCCGAGGGCAAGAAAAGGACGTCCAAGGATGAAGAAATTGGCAAACCCACGTGCTTCGAGAGTTAATACAGCAAAGTTTCAAATCGATAAGCTAGATTAGCATATTTTGAAGTGATGTATAAGTTTCTAGAATTTTTGGAAGTAATTTAGTATTTTTTGTATTAATTTTAAGGTAAACAGTACAGTGTCGCGGGTAGGCTGCACATGGTCGCGGGCAAGCCCGTGGTCGCCGGGCGCGACAGCCCAGGTCACGGGCGCGATGGTATAATTCAGCAAATCCATGTTTTTTTAACCTGTCGCGCGCGTGACTTCTTGGGTCGATCTAGTCTCGACCTGGTCGATCTGGTCTCGACGTTATCCCTGATGCAAAACACCTATTTTCAGCCGTCGGATCGATCTGGTCTCAACCTATGTCTATAAATACGTGTCCTAGGGTTCTTCTAATCAGAATACAGAGGGGAGAGAGCTCAGACACGACGGATACGACCAGAGAAGGTGAAGACGCACAGAGGAGGGATTTTGATCAACATTTCAAGGAGATTTGATCCGCAACGCTTTGTATAGCTTTGGACATTAGTTTGAAACGCGTAGTGTGCTGTAAAACCTTCATTCTCCATTACTTAATCTCTAAAGAATGTTTGTTTTCATTGCTATGTTTCATTCCATGCTTTGTTTGATGGATATGAGTGAGTAGATCATAAGTAGGGATGTATTGATGAGTTTTGATGATCTTAGATCATGAGATAATGCGTATATGATTAAAACCAGAGATGCTAATGATGAATATGTTGCATGAAACCTGTTAGAAACACTATATAATTTATGTTTATTAGATTGATCACCTAATATACATAGTTTAGAGCTATAAATCGCGCTAAGTGGTTTTAGTTAGTAGCGAATTGATATAATATGATTTAAGCTAATTGTCATATACAATCAATGGTTTCGTATGCATGTAACATGATTAGTTTGAGCTAATTGCTATGATTGTTATGAATGGTAGTTCCATGTTATGATTCAACTCTTTTGATTAAATCATGTTTGAGCTAATTGAAATGGTTTTAATCTATTGAGTTAGTTTAACTATCCGAGCTAATTGGAAGTTAGAAGCTAAGGAAAGTAGTGAGTTAAGCCAAAATTCATTACAGTCATTCCATGTTAATCCTTACATTTAAAATTTAGAAACATCCATGATTGATCTAAGTGACTCAAAGTGATTCAACCATCATCCCTACATTTCTCCCAACTTAAGTAAACCACTCTACATTCTAACTTTATTTTATTTTCTTTCGTTCTAGTTAGTTTAGTCTAAAGTTATTCCTTTTAAACATTTTAAACACCCCCCCCCCATGAAAGCTATTTTTAATCTTACCCCTTCCTTAGGATAGAAATTATTTTAAGTTATGTTTAGGTCGACATTCACCATTCCCTGTGGGATCGACCCCTACTTCCATATCTATATTAGTATTCATAGCGGGGTAAAAATAAATTTGCACGTTTTGTGACGAACGTGGAAGTCGTCATAATTACACCCTTGACTGGCTTCGCATCAACATATCCTAGATCATACGACGAGTGATTAATTCATCGAAACATTAAGCATAAGCACAAATCGAGATCCCAATCTGAATCAACTAGATCTACAATATTCACAACATCCACACAACCATCCAACTATCATAATCCCTACAAGGAGTTTAGCTAATCATGGAGAGATCAAGACAAATCATCAAACACCTCATAAGCAGGATCATCATCATCTATACAAACTAAAGTGAAGATCATAATTCAACCAAAATGTGATGAAAAAAGCACAATCAGAATGCAATTTGATAGATCCAATCAAGATCCTCTTGTTTGCAAACACAATTCTCCATCAAAATCTCCCAAAATCAAGCTCCAACCCTAAGGATCAAAAAAAAAAATAATGGAGCTCACACTTGCAACACACAGAATTTTGGAGATGATCACATGCAGCTATCGTCACATTTGATTGCAGATCATATTCAACATGTCGTAGCCGCGGACATATCCTTGAAAGTGAAGGTCATCCGGACGATGATATAGGGGAATTATCATCGTATGATCAGTTACAAAGAAAGCATGGCTTGCCAAACAGAAAGCTATTGCTGATCTTCTAGGGGATTGGGATAAGTCTTTTGCGGTGCTTCCTAAGTTTTTGGATTCCATGAAGCTAGTCAATCCTGGTTCGGTGGTAATCTATTGCTGTAAATCGATGAATATTCTCAATCATGTGTGGTTCAATGCTGTTTTTTGGGTTTTCAAACCCTTAATCGAAGAATGGTAGCATTGTTGCCCCGTGGTCAGCATTGATGCTACTTTCCTCAAGGGAAAGTACAATGCTACTTTCAAACCCATTGCTTTTCCAGTGCAGGGGAAGGAGTAGGTTGAGACATGGTCTTGGTTCTTCGAAGGTCTTAGACAGGTTAGCCCAATTCTTGAATCTAAGTTGAAGAATTGAATTGATAAGGAATATATGCTCTTAATCATTTGAATATTAACATTGTGTAGGTGGTGGACAACAGACCAGGCATTTGTATCATTTCTGATCGCCATACTGGTATTTTGATGGTGATACGTGAGTCGGAGCTTTGGTCAGAACCCAATGCATGTCATCGTGTATGTGCTCGTCACTTTATCAGCAATTTTGGTAAGCACATGAGTTCCAAAACCTAGGGAAATAGGTTGAAAGTGCTCTGTTATGAGTCCGAGGCAGAAATCGCTGAGGGGTTAGTGATGTGCCCTTTAGTTATACAACATTTTCAGAGTAAGAAGAACAAGACGCACAGTCATGTTGCCACTTTGTTCCACCACGATCGTCGGCATTTTGAGGTGAAGTCTGATCGTTTATGGAACGAACCAATGACCAAAGGTAACCACATTCACGAGGTCAATTTCTTGGAACGACACTTGTGAGAAATGGCAGCTTTATCACTATGCTTGCAGCGACTCCATGAAGTGTTGTATGCAGTTTCATGTAGATCCAATTCCATATATCGAAGATAGCTACAAGATGACCACTCATCTCAGCACTTGGACACCGCAGTTCAAGGTTGTTCTTGATCCGAGTGCCTGGCCACCCTACGAAGGTCCCATCATCATGCCTCGGCCTGAAACGAAGAGGAATAGGGGTAGACCGAGGACACATCGTATCCAGAATGAGACGGATGTTCGACGTGCCCTGGGGGACATCCGTTGTCGTCAATGTAAGAAAGTTGGGCATAACGCACGCAGTTGTCCCAACAGAGCCAGTAGTTCCAGTTCTTCAAGGCCTAGGTGCAGAAACTATCGACAGCCGGGCCATAACCGTCAGAATTGCCTAAATGAAGCTCCTGTTCAATCGCCACCTATTATTCTATTGGTTGAGGACGTACCTGGCCCCTTTCGAATAAGGCCACCCAACAACTCTAGAGAAGGAACTTCGAGGTCCAGCGTCAGTCGACGCGGATCGATGGGGAGATTGTTCCATCGTCTGTTTTAGAGTCATTTGTATCATTTTTGTTTTGAATGAATACGGTTGCACTCCTTTGTTGAGACAACTTGATAACCCGTCTATCTATATCAGTTCTTCTTCTCGTTATATTTATTATTGTCATGTGATTGTTTAATTAGATGCCACGGCGAATGACGCTACCTAGGACACATCTTCGAGGCAGCGGTAGTAGTGCTCCAGGGCCACCGGAGGTTCCGAGACGACTACATCTGAGGATGGCCACATCAGACTGAGGTTGGATGGTTTCGCTATTCTTCTACATCTTTGGGCATGGGAGAGGATCTCGATGGTGAGACCGAGCGAGATTACGGATCCACCTGCTCTCGTTGTTACTTTTCCTCTAGCTTACAGGTAAGTACCCCTATGGTATTTTGATAAGAAATGTTATTTTCAATATCTTTATGGTTTTTTTGATTCGGGCCGTTTTTTTGTTCATGTAAAGATGGTCCGGCATTAAGGGTAAGCATCTTACTCTCGATAGGAGCTCCGCTGTTTGGCATTTATGCTCATTGTTGGATCAGTATCAGGCGATCGACTTCATTTGTGAGTCATATACATCATGCATGCTATGGCCCTGTGGGATCGTCTGGATTCGATGAAACTGTCGTGCCATACGAAAAGGCACGTAATACTCGATTAGAGAAAAATGGATGAGCGGAACATGAGAAGACCAAATAGCTGTGTCTCTCTCATCCACAAAGTTCTCAGGCATGTCCTCTAATCTCTTACATGACGTCATTAGGCATGTGCGAGGTGGGGATTTTGATTGGCTATGTCATCATCAGGCACATGCTGATCGTTGGAATGACGCAGAGCGTTATTTTGTGTTATGTCGTCACCAGACCGAGGGCGAACCTTCCACTGCCCCAGGCTACCTTCTATGGTATTATCAGATCACTCGACAGCGCATAGGTCCTCCCGGATTCGTCGCACTGGTGTCATCAGAGGCCTGTTTCGTGCTGCTACTAGTATTCGTGATCGTATCCGGAGGTCATCGCATAGGGAAGATTCTCGAAAGGTTCGAGATATATTTCAACGGATGAGAGATAGGGCGTCAGAGGATGGAGTTGAGCATGATTTTGATGCAGAGGTTGGATTATTAGACTATGAGCCAGCCCAGCGCACGGACAACGAGTAGGGACATGCCGATACTTCTGTTCATGACGGATATGATCATGTAGGAGTCTTTGACCAACACTATCATCCTATAGAGTTGATCAAGATCATGCCGAGACTGATGATGAGGCTGCAGATCCTGACGATGTCGATGATGATGCTACAGATCCTGACGATGATGGACGTCCCGATGATTTATCTCCAAGGCATCGTTCACCACCAAATAGGTTCATTCCTTCTACTTATGCAGACGGACTGATTAGAGGTAGAGCCAGGATTAGAGGAGGCAGGCGAGGGTGAGGGTGATATATTCGAGTTGTACTGTACCATTGGATTTTCTTTTTGACTTATCTGGACTTTCTACTCATGTATTATGTAGTTCAGAGTTTGATTTCACGGATTATGACTTATGTATTATCAATCATGTACACCAGTATGTTTTAGTTATAGTTTCCATTCTATTTATCAATCATGTATTGTCGATCGTGTGTCTTCTATACGTATCCCTATTGTTTTTGTTATAGTTTTCATCTATTTATCGTTCATTCCCAAAAGAATTATCAATGTATCATAAGTATAGGATTTGTTTCTTTGTCAAATCAACATTTAAAAAATACATCAACGGTCAAGATGAACACTTATAAATGAAACTATATTTATCTTTCACTTTGTAATATGTAATCTGATATTATGTATTAAGAACGTCTTGTATTATCTTACGTATTATCATTTCATACATCATCTCTACATATTTCTATCATTTTATTTATCGTTTTCATTCTATCTATCGAATAACTACATTTTAATGTTACCATATACTCAAAACATAATCGAAGTTTTACATTCACTAGCATGGGATGCTTTTACTGGCACATCCGAAATGTTTCTACTAGCATGGGATGCTTTCACTAACATGGTATTCTTTTTCTAGCATGGGATGCTTTTACTAGCATTGGATGTTTTCACTAGCATTGGATGTTTTCATTAGCATGAGATTCTTTTACTAGCATGAGATGCTTTTACTAGCATTGGATGCTATCATTAGCATCTTTTATCAGGTTTTATCAACTTTTATCATCCGTCATTAATTGGGATAACCTATCATTCACCTAACATTCCATCCTCAACAACTACCATTTAACATCTATCATTAAACAACTATCATTAATCTTCTTTCCTCTATAAAAGGTCTAGACTCATCCATCTCTACCGTCATCTCATCATTTATCAAACACTTGCTCAAAACTTTTTCACCTTCTCAACGTTTTTCATCATACTCTATCCTACAGAAATATGGGCTTCATCAAGATAGAGATTAAACTACACGTGGGAGGGACTTGGTTGTCCAATCTAACCACGGGAGAAATCTCATGATTTGATGGACAACTAAGAATATTTGAGATGCGCTTACTGAAGAACTCTTACGCCCAATTGGTGGTCAGGATTCGAGCGGAGGATGGCATAAAATGGAAATCATGTACGTGAACGAGGATTCTCTCGTTCTGAATTACATTCAGATCGATTCTGAAAAAAAAATTGGTTTTGTCTTCTTCATTATTGTCATTCAATGGATCAACCGGTCGAAATTTATGCCACCCAGGGCGATTACTAGAGGGTAGAGATGTACAGAAGATCAAGATTTGGAAGGGAAATTACCGATGCATGCTGTCCACGAATTAGAGTTAGAGGCTTTAGACCGTATGAGATTACGGATGATTAGTACTCAACTTGGCATTACATGATCGTAAAAATATACGAAACCGACGTCAACAATCGTGGAGCTCCTGCATCGCCAGCGATGAATCTCGCAACAAATCATGAAGCTTCGAGCTTAGGTACGAGTTCTGAGAAAATCGTTATTCATCTCTACTACGGAGGAGACCAAAGCACGGCACCAAGAGGCACAATCCCTGACTGGTTTTTTTATGATGGTAAACTGACTTATCTAACGTTGAGTGTATATGAGTCTCTTCATTTCATAAAGAATTGCATTCCTTTCCTCGAGAACGATGTCACAGCGTGGAAAACTACATGTCCAAATCCGATGATCTCTTACATCTATAAAGATAGCACCACAAATCGTTGAAAATATCAAACGATTAGGACAGATGAGGTGTTGGGAGAAATTCTTGAGGAGCACAAATCCAATATTCTTAGTTCGTGGTTATGACTTAGTTTAAGCAAGATCTTCGAAAGTTTTTATATTATTTAATTAGGTTAAGTGTTGTCTGTTATCTTATCAATGTCTTATCATCGATAAGACTATCCGTATGTTTAAGTTATTTGTAATGAATAAAAAATATGTTTATTTTAATTATATCAATGTTATATTTATAGGTAAAAAATATAACAATGTTATTACCTAACTAACTATGTGGGTGTGGGTTTGTTTTGGTTTTCCAAGTGAACTAAAGGCGCCCTACACCTTTGCCTGGGCTGAAGGCACCCTGCGCCTTCAAATATAGATGCCCTGCATCTTTAGACAAAACAAAGACTCCCCAACGCCTTCTCATGGGAATCACGTAGGGCGCCTTCTCTCTCTACAATTTGAGAAAAGGTCTAATTTGGGAATTAACTTGTTTGCGATCCTACTTTGGGAATTTTGTTTGTAAAAAGGCCTAATTAAGGAAAAGATCCGAATAGAAACCAGTACATGTTGGATTATTTTGAATAGAGATTCATGGGGCTTGGGAGAATTTTCAGGAAAAGGGGTTGGTTTATTGTTGGATGTTTTCTTTTCTTTTCTTTTTTTTCTTTTTTTGCATTCAAAAATTCTAAATCAAAAAAAATAAAATCCTATTAAGAAAATATCAATTCTAAAAAAAATATATAAAAATTTAATAAAAATAACTCTATAAAAAATTTATATCCATAAGAAAATGTAATTATAAAATAAAAACAAAACCAAACAAATGTGGGCCGTTGGATCCCATATCCAACGACCCAGATCCCGTACAGTTGGTAGTCCAATTGTAGAGGATCCCACTTCAATTTTTAGAAGATATTAGTTTCAAAATATTTATTTCATAAGGTAACATACAAAAATTTAAGGGTTATTTCCATATAACAATCCCAAATCATATTTATTTTCATATTACAATCCCAAAAAATAATAATTTCATATTAGTTGTTCAAATTGCGATGTTATGGGAAAAATAATGGTTGTCGTTATTTTTTCGTTAGATTTACCGGAATTGAGTTTTCTTTTTTCTTTTTCCTCCTCATTTATTCAAATTATTACTCCCTTCGTCTCAGAATAAATACAGCACTTGTTTTTTTGGATGTCCTATAATAATTATAACATATCCTATTTGAAAAGTTTTTATCTAAAAAAAATAAAAAAATCAATCAAACTCAATTATAGTATACCCGTTATCTTCTTTCACAACTGTTATAGTAAACCCGATTATCATCAAAAAAATATTGTTTTTTCATCAAATTTGACAAAAATTCAACACACACATAAAATTCCGCGTCGGTCAATGTGCGATATTTATTCTGGGACGGAAAGAGTAATTGGATTTCCTTCTGTGCCCTTTTAATCCTATATTCATTGTTTCCCTTTGACTTGTTCTAACTAGTTAATCAAACAATTGATAAAAAGCCGAATGTGGTTTAGATTAGGATAAGATAACAAACAGAAATAGAAATTCAAAGTTCAAACGACTTGATTTGGATTACCGGTTCAAAACAACAGACATGGCTAACAATAGCACTTTGCATAGTTCAAAATGAAAATCATCCTCGTAGGCTACTATAAACAGCAAAATAAAAAGGATTCAATCTGCTTCGCTAACATACAATAAAATAAGCATGAAAATTTAAGACTTCCAACTACACTTGTTCCTTGTCCTTCCTCCACCCCAAACTGGAAATACTCGTCCTTCCTGGTTGATGGAAGCAACTTCGACACTCCTAGAATTATGCCTTTTGTTTCCTCTTCCTCTTCCCCTCCCTCTCGTGCTAGTTCCTCTTCCTCTTGTGGCATTATTTATAGAGGTACCTTCTCTTCCTCTTACCGCACCATTTGTTGAAGTTCCTTCTCCGCTTGTCACGTTCATGTTAATCGATTTTTGTGATGACCCCAACCCTTACACCTTGTATACTTGTGCCTTCTCTTTGCAACCTTTCCGGCTTCATGTTCATCTGTTGTTTTAATCATTTTCTTCTTTGGTCTTCCTCTCGGTCTTTTCGCGTGTGGAGGTTTGATCTTGAAAGAGTGATTTTTTTTCCCATTCATTTTTGCAAGACAAAGTTGATATGGAATTGGCATATGCCAGTTTGTACCTGTAGCATTCAAATAGCAAGTGTATCTTATTAGTAGTTCATTGGAGTTCAAATTATTATGACATTCAAAGTGTTTCATTATGTATCTGTAGACATAGTAAAATTCATCCAATTGTCATTTTTGGATGGTCATAGTTCGTGTTGTGCTTTGGTTCTTCATTGCTATCAAAGTCAATATCATCGTTCGGATCATCCACTTTGTCAGAGCTGTCCCTAGAATGATAGCTGTCTTCTGAATAGCAATCATCCATATCATCATCAACAACTTCCTAATTTTTAGTTTCAATCCCTCCATGATATCTTCCTCTTCATAAACCGACACTTGTGGAGCAGTTGGATTCATAAATATTTCTTCATGATTGTCGTAAACCTGTTGATCAGCATCATAACTAAAAACATGCACCTCAAGTCTCTCT
The DNA here is from genome assembly GCA_035668315.1 of Drosera spatulata. NCBI lineage: Eukaryota > Viridiplantae > Streptophyta > Magnoliopsida > Caryophyllales > Droseraceae > Drosera > Drosera spatulata. Next base: position 13,062 of record JAOVYX010016586.1, read on the forward strand.
TTATTTCCGCAGTGAGTCAACGACAGTTGTGAAAATTCTTCTTTCAATCTTGTCGTATGAAAATTACGGCACTTGATCGCTAGTTCATGGAGTTAGACCAAATATGATATCCTGCATATATGCAAGGCTGCAACCCCTAAATCTAATGTAACTGTTTTTTGCTTTCTGCATATGTATTTTTTTTTCCTTTCACTCCTAGGAATACTTTTCCAGTGTCTACCATACCTCAATATAATAGTAACCCGATCAAAATCTCTGAAATCAAGGAAATACAATTTTCTCTTTTTTTTTTCATGAGACAAACAATCAAATGTTAATTCAAGAAATGTTACAAGGATTAGATGTTCACTAATGGAAAAAGATGCCAAAAACAAGCCTTTGCATGGTAGTTTAAATCAATTCTTAGAATCAACTGAGAAAATAAGAAGCAAGTTATTGTACCTTGTTGGTTCTTTAACAACACTTCCTAAAGTTTTCATTTACTCAGTTGATTATGGGTTCACCTTAATTGTGTAAATATATAGAGATGTGTGAAAAGAGATGTTAGGCAATGAAACCTAATAAAAAAACGAGATTGAACAAATCAAAGTGTTTAAATTAGAAGAAATCAACGAATTGAGAATAGATGAAGAAGTTGAGAAGGAACCTCTTCATATACTTGATGCGTTCATGGATTAGAAGAAATCAACGAATTGATAATAGATGAAGAAATCAAACTGATCTTCTCATCAAATACTTGCTATGTTCATGGATTAGGAGCATGGAACCTCTTCATCTTCTTCAAACCCTTTGAGTTCCCTGATGGAGATGAATGAGATGATGGGTGTTCAAACAATGGAATTATATGATGGTAAAATAAAAGTAAAGGGCATGTTTGTCATTTAACACCAATTCCGTTAAATCAAACGGAAAGATAGCGACCACTATTTGTCCATAACATCACAACTTGAACAACTAATATGGAATTATCATTTTTTGGGATTGTAATATGGAAATAAATATGATTTGGGAGTGTAATATACATAACCCAAAATGTAAATACCACTATGGCTTTGCTGTCTAGTTCGTCAACACGGAACACCCACTATGTAGAGGGAAGAATTGGATCGGTGATTTTTTACAAACATTGAGTAGAAATTATGATATGTTGTGATGCATTTTGATGAAATTTTATGGTCTTGTTATGAAATTGTTGCGGTGCTTTGGCCGGTTGCGCGAGGATTCGGATTCCGAAACAATTGAGCTTGTTTTGAGAATGACAAATCCTTGATATGATTCTTTGTGTTGTGATTCACAAAAAGAAAAATATTTTTGACAACTTACATATGTATATTATAAATCACATATAAAATTTAACATATTTGTCGAATATTCTATAATATGACCCAAATGATGAAACCGAATCAAAAGCTCAATTTCAAAATCTTTGTCAATTACGCAACTTGATTGAGAGAGATGGAAAGAGAAGAAAAAGATGGATTTGCAGATGTTTTAGTAGATAAGGGGTTTGAATGAATAGCAATATTTAAATATAGTTGTTTGAATATGGATTAAATAGATATAATAAAAACATGACCTAACCATAGCTTGATAAGTGAGTATGTTATAGATTTTTATTGATTTCTTGAACAAGTTTTGAGTAAATGTTTAGATTGTTATGTCACTTGGAAAAAAATTTGAGTGAATTTTGGTTGGAACCGTCCTTAATTTAACTACTTCCTGAATAGGTTCAGGATTGCTAACCAAAGGTCTGGACTTGTTTGAGTTAGTATACATGGAGAGAAATGAAAATCAAACCTGAGAAGATTAATTATGCAAGAAAAGCTCGTAACATTGTGCATACACAACACATGGGATAATGAGTCATTATGAATGGATTGTGTAGAGTCATGGGAAAATATAGAGTCATGGGTGAGTAAGTGATTATGGATGAGCTATCACTACCAAAATTAGGATAATTATCCATAGTATATTCCGGTAGCAATTCAATCGCTAAAGGGTTTTAGCAATCGAATTGGGACGAAAATCAACTTTTCTTAATGACCTAGCCGCTAATCACATTTGCTATAGAAATTTAAATAACAGTCACAATTCAGCAACAATATCGTCGCAAATCAGCGACTGAATAAGTAACCGTTGTTAAACTTGTTTTCATGATGTTAGCGGCACAAGAAAAGTTTAGTTGTTATTTAGCGACAGCTCAATAAATATTTTACGACGGAAATACCAGATTTCTTCGTTGAGCTTCTTTCCTAGGATCGAGAAATTAACGATAGTAACCATCGTAATTTAGCGACCAACAAATCAGCATCCATCGCAAACCTTGTTTTCAGGAAAAAAAAAAAGAACTGAAAATGATCCTCGTCTGTTATATACATACAACCAAACTTCCAAATTATAGTTTTTGGGTTTGCGAACCAGCATCCAACATAAGCAAACATCCAACATCAATGTTTTCAACCAAATTAACAAGTTACATAACATTTTCGTCCGCAAACCAAAACATCCAACATAAATATCCAAACATCAATCCCTAAAAAAGATGAATCTGCTCAGCCACAATGAGAGATGACGATGGATCCCGCGTCGCTAAAATTTCACGACTACAATCAGTTTTTTGTCCCGAAAATAACAACCGAACCATCGCAAGTGAACTAATTTTTTGTAATGTATGTAATTAATGCATGATGCATCAAACTTGATAAAAAAAAAATTATAAAAAAATCAAATTTTGATACTAAGAAACCCTAAAAGATAGATGATGTAGTTGGTAGTAGACTGTTGTTGCTGAGGATCTTTCTTTAATGTGAGTTGGTGACGTAAATGACAAGATACATTGTGAGTTGAGATTCCTCTGAGGACTTCATAGAAGTAGACTTGTAGGATCGGATTGACGGTCATCAAATCATGTTGTAGAATCTTTGTCGTAGAGTTGGATGGTATGAGATTCTAAACTCGTGTCATATGATCGGGTCTCCCACAACCTTGGTAAGACCTGAGGTTCTTCAACGGAAATTTTGAAGAGGTGATACAGAAGATCGAGTGTCTTTTGGATGTGTTTGCACAGGAAACGGTTGAAGATCGAACGGTCATTCTCTTGATGATGATCGCGTGAACGTGATGATGACGGGACCGTCTGACGATGATCAAGACCTAAAGAATGAGAACAACAACAAGTTTTTTTTTGCATATGAGGGGATATATATTTTGGACCCTCGATGTTTATAGATTTTATTACCTTAATCCCTAAGTCATATCTTTAGGAATTTTATCTAATAAGATAATTAGAGAAATATCTTGCATTTAGGGGAATAAAATTCTATGTTAATATCCTTATTTTCATAATTATTTTCCTAAATCTATTCTAAATTACTTTATATTTTTACAACAACAATCATAAGATTGATATAATCTTCATTTTTATGACCATCGGTATGCATCCGAGATTCTTTGACCTGAGTTGTTTCAAGTCGCTCATGGAGCTCGTCCATCTGTTATCGGGTTGTAGGGACTGCGATTTGAAGTCAACTTTGTATCTGTTTCATCGATCGGGTTGAATTGTATCATTCGTCCGTCTTCGTTTCTTTCATGACTACTTCGTGCCTAATCCAGCCCAAACTCAATTATGACCAACCATTATTATTTGTTTTTTTTTTCTTTTAGCTCTAAACCAGACTTAGGGATAACCCTTTTTTTCTTTGGAAATTTAAAATCAAATTTCTTTCTTTACCCTCATTCAAAGAATTTAAACTGGAACAAAGGTTTTACTTTGTACTCTTTTGGGGAAACTGCGTAGTCATCATGCAGATTCTCCCCTTAATGATATCAGGCAACATCATAAATTTTCCTTGATTTGATGATCTGTGTGCTCGAGGATTGACTTGTGTGCTCGAAGATTCTCCCCTTAATGATATCATGCTTCATTTGCTTTTCAACTTTCTAATTGGACGGTCCTTCTTCGTCCCAAATTTTTGCACCATGCCCCTAAGCCTTTTCACTTCTCCTTCTCTCCTTTTAAATTCTTTTGGGTCATGATTATTGTTTATAATTTAATATATGATTATTATCTCACAAATAATATAGATATATAATTATTGTAGATAATTAATTATTGAGGAATAATTTAATCTATTGATATTTTTTATTAAAGAATTTATAATGTTGAGTAATTGTAAGATTAAATTCTTTTCGGTCTATGATCAATGTTCAAAATTTAATTTATGATTATTGTCTCATAATAATTTTATGAAACAGATATCAAGACATACAGTGGTATGTTCATAACTTGAGATTTGATTCTATATTTATAATTTGTAAAAAGGGTCTCTTATACTTTTTTTGGGATGAGAAGAGATATCATGGTTTGTATCTTTATACGATATTAAATTTCATAAGGAATACAACCCTATTATAACCAAGCAACAAATAAAAATAGCAATAAAAAAGAAAGGAAAAAAATCTTGCATTGCACTGGCTGCAAAGTAGTCAATATCAAAGATAACTTTCATCCTTTATGTTATGCAACTCTTTTAGTCAAGAGCCATGAAATGCGCTGTGCATCAATGAATAGTTATAGTAGCGAAATCTCAAATGATAGCAGGATAACAAGCTAAACACAACGGAAATAACATAAATTCATAGTTATAACTATATTATCCCAGCTTTATGCTTTTTAAGGGAATTAGTGTCCTTATGGTATGGTTTTCCTTGAATACGTTTATTCTTTTCTATTTAAATGACAGATATGTAGTTCAAAACAAAATCATTTTAGAGCTTTAGGTATTGGAGGAATGATTGATATGGTAGGACTTCTTAGACTTGAACAATTTACTACGTGCTCAATTCAGTCTGTATTTTATGCTCAATTTAGTCTGTAAAGAATGTATTAGTGAACGAGTCAATATCTAAATGATTACTAAAATGATGCGAACAGAAACCATATTTTGTAACAAGATTTAGGATGATTTATCTAAAACTGTAAAGAAGTCAAAATAATTTAAAAACACTACACAAGAAAAAATAACTCCTAATGCACACAAATTTAAATAAAATGTACAAACTCGACAAAGCCTCACACCTTCTCCAATCCCATCCCCATCCCCACCTCCACCACAACCTCCATCATCATCAACACCCTCGTCGAAATCCGACAATCTTATTGGAATCCGACAACGTTGTCGGAATCTTCATCGAAATCCGACAACGTCGTCGAAACCTTTGTCAAAATCTGAAACAGTGTACCTGAACAAAATCAAAACAGAACGTCTGAACAAAATAAAACAGAATGCCTGAAGAAAATGAAACAAAACAAAAAATAAAATAGTGTATTTGAATAAAAATCTAAATAGACCACCTGGACAAAATAAAATAGAGACTGGACAAAATAAAAAAGATCGTCTGAACAAAATGAAACAAAACATATTTTTGGATCTACCTTATTCAGTTTTTTCAAAGAAACCCATCTCGTTGAAGAACTGATTCATAGGACAGTTACAGTTCATAGGACAATATAAATACGTCACAAGATATATTCAGTAATGTCTATTATAATTACAACAAACATATTGATGTTTTTATAAGGAACTACATGTTTTGATTAATTATAATAGTAAATTCTTTTCGGTCCATGATTACATATATATTATTCGTGACAATAATCATAAATTAAAGGATGAAACAGCGGGTCCGGGGGCAAAGAAGAATCGGATCCGGGTGTTGAACCTCATGAAATTTTGATGATAATAAACAGTATTATACTAATGTTATTCTGAGTTTCTATAATGTGAAAATAACTGGTTTGATGCATAAAGAGAAACATGGTGTTCAAGTCAAATTTAAATGGACCAGAAGTTTGAGCTGGAATTTGATGAATAAAGTGAACATGTTGATCAAGAGTCCAATCTCAAAGACAACTTAGGAACAATACACAAGGGGCACAAGATGGAAGCTAGTTCGGTCATTGTAGTGTATTTTGTGTTGTAACAGGTTGATATCCTTATTTAATCAGTAATAGTTATGAGCACTTAGGATTTTTGGACCTACCTTATTTAGTTTTTCAAAGAACCCCATCTTATTGACGTACTGAAACATAAGATAGTTACACTTTCTGTAACAGAATCTTGACTTTTCAGATAAAGTTTTAAAAGGATACCTTCTGCACATTTTCACTGATTATTTACGTAGAAATAATATCCTTTTGCTGGAATTTGATGAATAAAGTGAACATGTTGATCAAGAGTCCAATCTCAAAGGCAACTTAGGAACAATACACAAGGGGCACAAGATGGAAGCTAGTTCGGTCATTGTAGTGTATTTTGTGTTGTAACAGGTTGATATCCTTATTTAATCAGTAATAGTTATGAGCACTTAGGATTTTTGGACCTACCTTATTTAGTTTTTCAAAGAACCCCATCTTATTGACGTACTGAAACATAAGATAGTTACACTTTCTGTAACAGAATCTTGACTTTTCAGATAAAGTTTTAAAAGGATACCTTCTGCACATTTTCACTGATTATTTACGTAGAAATAATATCCTTTTGTTGGAAAGTGTTTTGACTATGTAGAGACAAGTTTTTGGCTATCTGTTTATTTTGAATAAATTGTCATATTTTTTAGAAGAAGGGCCAACCTGTTTTTTTTTTTTACCAGAGCCCACTCTTGTTTGTCACGATCTCAACCACTTCACATCTCTATTATTAATTGATTCACTACTTAAGAAAAGTCTATAACATTTTCAAGTTTTATCGTATCACACAAGGAAAATTACAAAGGTTTTAAAGTGTTTTTGTAATCTAATTTTGATGATTCAAGAGATTCGATTAGGTCTGATTAATTAAGGTATATTCGAACCGAGCCTGAGTCTTGCAGAAAGTATCTGAAATTTGCTAAAAACTTCAAAGGAAAAAAAAAGGGGGAAGTTCTCTAAATCCAAACCAAAGGATTTTTCATCTAAGTCTAATTACTAATCAATATTTTAAATGTAGAAAAGCAAGTCACTTTCAAAAGGATTTCTCTATGTGGAAGCCGGACACACCAAAAGCTCGAAAATCAAGATTTTCAGAAGGTGATGTAAGAAAGACTATGATGGTGGCCTATAAAACCTGGGATGAGATCAATGCAGGCACTGATGAGGATGCTGAACTAGGGGAATGTGAGGATAAAAATACCAAGTAATGTTTGATGGCCATGAAGGATGAAGAAAATGATATGTATGATGAGGTAGACATCGATTTCAATTCACTAAACATAGAAACTCATATCTTGCCTAAGGAGAGTATGATTAAAATCTTCACCGTCTTTATTAACACTCATGAAAAATTATTGTCTATTAAAATTATCTTGATGATAATCTTGCTGATCTAAGACCTGAACATGCCAAGATTAAACAGATAAATGAAGAACTTGTTGTTTTAAATGACATGTTTAAACTTGATATTAGATAGCTTGAGAATAAAAATGTGGAGATGTGGTCTATTATCAAGGACTAGTCCATTAATTACAGCAGACTTGAGATAAAATAATGGCTTGTTGATGCGTGTTGTCGCATACACGTCAGATTTATCTCCACTTAAAATATTAATGTAGACAGAATGAGTAGGCGTCGATCCCACATAGAGATGGTATGCTAAAATTATTAATAAAATTTAAGAATAAAGGAAATAAAGACGCAAATGAAAACTTTGAGAAAATAAATGGAAACAACTATAGCCGAGCAATAGAGTAATTAGTATGCCAAACAATCAGTTACACTAAGCACATGTCGAAGGAACATTCACCACAAAGTCGCCCATCGTCCCTATTCATACCATATGAATTACCCCTCAAATCATTCCCCTCATGGTCCTACACACGTAGCAGATATTCTTGAGGTGTAACAATACAAAATATTTTTGAAAATTATTTTATTCCTCCCTGTTACTTTCTTGTTGTCTTAAATGCGTCCGATGCAGGTCTTTTTCAAAGCCACCAAGATCTCATAGGAGGTCTACATTTTCTACTAAATATGTATCTTTTTTTTTTTTAACACGATGCTTCCCCTTTTATCATGATTGATGGTATTTTTTAATACCGAGGTAAGAAACATGTGTTTTTCTCTTCAAATTTATGTTATTAAATACCATGCCTCCCCTTTTATCCGTAAATGGTGTTTTTGAACATCAAGATAATTGACATGATATTTTGAAGCTTTTTGTTTGTTTGAATTGTATTGAAAATTGCTTTGCGTTTTCGTAACTTTCACTCTTTGTTTTTTAATTGATGAATAGGTTTAGAGTATTCTTCAGTAATCAAAAATAGCATAAAGATCGTCATGAAAGACGGGTGCTTTACAAACAAAAATTTTTCTTCTTCTTCTTCTTCTTCTTCTTTTTTTTTTTTTAAATTTGGGTGTCTATTTATGGCTCAAGTCATCACCAAGACGCTATCTATACATAAAAGAGTCATATCATAGGAAAGTAATAGAACGACGTCAGCAAGGACTTATGACTTCCTTAGAAATGATATTCAAACAACATATTGTACTGTAGCCATCATAAAAACATAAAATCATCATATTACATTACTCAAGCTATGGTTTTTAAAACAGAAGACTCAAAATTTTCTTCGATTTTTCTTCTTTTTATAATTTTTTTTCTTTTCTTTTATTTTTTTGAACAAAAACTAAGATAAAATTTTTGAAATTTTTTTAAAATAAAAACAAACATAAATAAAAACTAATCTAACTTAAACTAACTAACCACACCCCCAAACCTAAACTAAACATTATCCTCAATGTGATAAAAATAATTAAACGTAGGAGGACGAAATATACCTCATATGATCATGGTTGGGATAAAATGTGTCCTTGGGACACATGCCATTTGTAGATCTCTCTCACCAAATCATCCACCGATCCAGACTCAAATTTAAATTGTTGTTGAATAGTAGGTATTTTGTAACTCTGCCATCCCAACTGTTGTTTGATCCAATCTACCCTTTCATTGAGTTTCTGCTGTTCTTTCAAAATTTGTTGTAATTGAGAATTTAGAATTTGGAAACCGCAAAAAGGTAATGGTGGTTGTGGATGTGCAGGATTCACCACACGGCTCTCTTCTTCTATTTCAATCCACCTTTCAACTTTGTATACACGAAGATCTCTTTCTTGTTGTGGAATATTGGAATTTTGTTGTTGAGAAGTCATATCTACCTTTCTAAAAAACAACAAAACTCAACTTGTACAAAATAATAGTAAATCGCGCGCTATCTCTCTCACAATATGAAATATAGATCAATAGAAAAATGAATCAACAATATAGAAGAACATGTATATTTATAAGCATGGATGAAACAAACGATAACTTTATAATTTTGTAGTCAAGATAAGATATTTAGTGAGAATTATCTTTTATGACAACACTAAATCATCTAAAAGATATAATTCTAACTAATTTTTCTTCCTTTGATTTAATTTTAATTGATTGGTTATCTTATTGTTAAGTTTGTTATAACTTTTTTACTTTTTAATTATTTCTTTTTCTCTTATGTTAAAATCTATCAAATTCATTAAATTGATTAAAAATGATTTTATCCTATGTTATATTATCTTCTTGAGTTAATTAAGTATCTTTGTTAGAATTATTGAGTTGATTCTTATCTTTTGATGTTATTTTTTTTATTTAAATATTCAAACTAATGAATTTTTTTACAATTAAATCAATTCTGATTTTTTATTAAAATAAATTTAAGTACGAATGAATTACGAATTGGCGTCAAAAAAGGATTTTTATTACCAATTGTTGTGACCAATTTTTTTTAATTACCAATCAATAAAAAAAATATAATAATCCAACTTTGTCTTTCTACTTCTAAAAAGAAATAAATTTAAATCAAATCAAATTACAATAATTATTACATAAAATCCCTAAACCTAACCCTAATTATTTTCTCTTTCTAAAATCATCATGGTTTCTCCAGACCTCGTCGTTGCTATCGCTATCGGAGATGAAGCGCACATATTTTCTTCCCACAGTACCCTTGCAATGGACTTTTCAATGCGCACTCTTATAAATAGTACGTACAAAACCCAACCATAACACTCATCCTAGCTACATAGTGCGCATGTAGATAGACTCAGTATGCATATATGATGATCGCAACATTGATTTCTGCTCAATCGATCTACCAAACGTCGACAAGAAAGCATTGTGCGAGATGGGTGTCATCGTTTTTGGATGCGCTGTTGCAAACAGTATCCTCGAATCTACCAAACCGTCGGCCACCCACGACACTGGCATGAGTGGTAGAACCCGCCGGTGCTACAAATTAAAATATTTTCACTACTTCACACTACAAAATTATAACAAAAATATAATAGTGATAAGCACGAGTCGATCCCACAAAAAATGGCCTTTTTTAGATTTTGTGAATTAATTTATCAATCTATCGATTTTCTGTGGGGGGGGAGGTTGTTGATGAGATCAAGAACAAAAGAAAATAAGTTAAAACCAATTGAGGATTTTTCTTGAGATTTAATAATGTTTGACAAAGTGTATGGCCTTTTGATTTTCACTCGTCATGGATTTTAATCAGGGACTAAAAATTTTCATTTGATTTTCTATTATGATAGGTGTTTATAATTAGGCTTGGCAAAAAGAGACTTGTCGATATAACTATTGGTTATCATAAAGCATGACATAACCAAACTAACACATTTACTCTATATCCAAAAGAGAATGTAACGCAAACTAAACATGTCGGACTTTGACTATTTCTCCAACAACTCGCAATAATGACCTAACACAGATTACCGTCAAATTGTGTTCATTTACATGTGATCATAGGTTAACAAAAAGAGAATGCCATTAACCTATGAAATTGCTACTAACATCAACCAAAAGAGAATGGCTTGATTGCATACACTTCCCTAGCATAATTAGATGGTCAATCAAAACACAATAGACAAGTAATTATAGATAAATTCAACACATGAAATGATACAAAATTCTAGACTAATCTATATGAAATCACACATCGTTTCTTTATTTTAAACGTTGTTTTATCCCTTTTTTATTGTCTAAATTATATTTTTTAGTGTCGTTTTTTCTTGGAACGTTGGTATTGCTGTGCGTTGATGTTTTATGGTAGATTGGCTTGGAATTTGAAGCAAGAATGAAGAAGAATGAAGAGAATGGCAATCCACGAACTCGAAAAGCAATATTT
>JAOVYX010016587.1:0-24257 GCA_035668315.1 Drosera spatulata
ACAAGAGGGTATTTGTGGTCTGTCATGAATGTTAATTACAAGACTGATTTTGTTGTGTTCTCACGACATATTGTTTTTCTCTTTTTTTTTTTTTTTTTTGTGCTTCCCCTGAGAAGGGGGCCGGCACGTTACTGAGTTCGTATAGCTCACGGCGTTGCGTTTCTTTTGTTTCTCTATTTTTTTCTTCTTTCCAGGTGCAATAAGACCTGTTCTAAGAACTGTTATCCTCTACCTCAGATTAACCAATTAGTCTATTCGACTTCAGGGCATTAGCTACTATCCTTCTTGGACGCCTCCTCCAGGTTTAACCAAATTTTCATAACAAAGGAAGATCAAGAAAAGACTTTCTTCAGAACCGAACAACGTATCTATTGTTGTATTATGATACCTTTTGGTTTAAACAATGTTGGGGCAACCTACCAAAGATTAGTGAATAAAATCTTCAAACGACTATTGGAAACAAAGGTTTATATGGATGACATGTTAAACAATTCGTCCGAGCTTAAGATCATCCAGCCGACTTGGCAGAAATCTTCAGTCTGTTAAGAAAGTATAACATAAAACTTAATCCCACCAAGATTCGGAGTTACCTCAGGAGAATTCCTAGGATATATGATTACAAGTCGGGGTATAGAAGCCAATCCAACTAAGGTGGAAGCAGTACGAAGCTAACAGGATGCTTGGCAACACTCGAAAGATTCATGTCTAAAGAAATAGAGAGGACTTTATCCTTCTTCAAAGTTTTAAGAGGGACAAATTCTACACTCTAATGGAGCTCGAAATGGCAGGAAGACTTCGACGAGTTAAAGGCATACCTCAGACAAATCTCTTTATAGACCAAGCCACTAGCTGGAGAGAAGCTATACTTATACTTAGCTTTCTCGAAAGAAGCAGTCTCGGTTGTTCTTGTCCGAGTTGAAGGTAACATTCAGAAACTGGTTTACTTCGTTGCAACTTGGAAGCTTAGACCTTGCTTCCATGCACACCCTATAGTAGTAGTGATCGACTAACTATTTCGACAAGTGTTACATAAACAAAAAACTTCAGGAAGACTCATAAAGTCGTCAGTCGAGTTAAGCGAGTTCAGAATAACTTATAAGGTTAGGTCGGCTATAAAAGCTCAGGCTTTGGTCGACTTCCTGTTTGAATGTAGATTCGATCTTAATACACCACTATCCAAGGATGACTCACGTATAAAGTCAGAAAAAGCTACTTGGACAGCATATACTGATGGTTCTTCTTCCATCAGAGGTGTAGAGACAGAAGTTTTACTTCGGTTCATAGATGATTGGGAACTTCCTTGTTCGGTCCAACTCCAATTTAAAGACATAAACAATATGACTGAGTACGAAGCACTGATCACAGCGTTAAGCATGGATAAGCATCTAGGAATAACTCAGCTACATGTGTGTTCAAACTCCCAATTTGTTGTAGATTAAGTATGAGAAAGGTATGAAGTCGGAGAAGAGCTATTTGGATATAAGGATGCTGCCAAAGATATTATCAAGTGATTCGTTGATTTCAAATTCGAAAAATCCCTCGGGGGAAGAATGGGACAGCAGATACATTTAGCAGAAATCTAGGGATCACTAGTGTTCCGTTTGGTCGACTATACACTGAAGTAATTTCAACTCGAAGAAAGAAGAGTAATAAATCAATCAACTCGGTTGACTTTGAACCATCATGGACGGATGACATAATTCACTACCTTCCAAGTCGGCTCAGAAAATGAAAAGAAAGGTGCCTCACTTCTTGCTGGTCAATGATCAACTATACAAAAGGTCCTACTCTTCACCCCTTCTTAAATATCTTGGTCCGACTAGAGCTTAACTTGTCCTCGAGAAGTGCACGAAGGTATATGTGGGAATTATCATAGGGCCAAAACCCTAAGCCTTAAACATTTAAGATAAGGATACTTTTGACCGACCATGAAGAAAGATGCCTAAGAATATGTAAAGAAGTGTGATAGGTGTCAAAGGACAGCCGACTTGCCTCACCTACCAGCTTCAAACCTCACACAGATTGAGATTCCTTGGGTGTTTGCACAATAAGGGATCGATATCCTTGGTATGTTCCCTATAGCTCCAGCTCAAAAGAAGTTCGTCATAGTTGCAGTTGAATACTTCATAAAATGGGTTGAAGCAGAAGCAGTCGCAAAGATCACAGATAAGGTAGTGAAAAGTTTTGCGTGGTGGTTTATTGTTGGTCGATTCGAAATACCCCATATTATCATCTCAGACAATGGCCTCCAAGTCACCAGTTCGGCCTTCACCATGTTCTTGAAGAAGCTCAAGATCGAACAAAGATTCACGTTAGAAGAACATCCTCAAACTAATGATCAAACCGAGGCCATCAACAAATATATTAAAAATGTCTTGGCTAGAAGACTCAATGATGCTAAAGAATTATGAGCAAAAGAGCTTCCTCTGATCCTATGGGCCTACCGAACCTCACCAAAGAGGTCAATCTGGGAAAGTCCTTTTAGCCTAACTTTTGGAGTTGAAGCAATGGTTCCAACTGAAGTCCTAGAGCCTTATGCCCGAGTTCAAAACTATTCTCTAGATTGAAACCAAGCTCGGATTCGAGAGGAATTAGATCTACTTGTAAAACATCGAGAAATGGCCTCAATTCGACAGAAAAGCTTTTCAAAAAGGAATAGCTGGGTATTTCAACAGGAAAGTGAAACTCAGAAGCTTTCAACTAGGAGACTTGGTCCTCAGGAAAGCCGCGTTTGGAATACGAATAATTGGGGGCAAGCTGGCTGATAAATAGGAAGGTCCCTTTAGAATTTTCTCAGTTCTCAAACAGGAGGCATACAAGTTAACTCGGCCAAATAGAGGGAAACTCGAAAGAACTTTCAATGTAGAGGACTTAAATTTTTATTATCCTTAGAAGTTTTTATTTGTAACTTTTCACTTTTTACTATAAGATAATTCTAGTGTTTCAATAAATTTTTTGCAGTATTCAGGTTGAAGATTTCCAGTACTTGGACCAAATTGAAGAAAATGCAACAAGGTCAGGGGATCCAAGTTGAAAAAGAAAAAAGATCTTCAACTCAGATAGCCTAGACTAGATCATCCCATGAGAGATGATCGAAACCCCACTTGAAAATTTGGGTTGAAACAAGATCGTCAACCCGAAGAAGACAACAAGTAAGAATCCATAAGTGGACTCGACATGCGAGGCTTGGAAATTCGGATCAAACCAAGGTCTTTGATCCGGTGAAGACTTAAGGTCGATCATCCCAAATAATGGGTGATCAAGAAAAAGGTCTTAGATATTCGAGTCGAAACATGATCTTCGACTTGAAAAAGATATCGAAGCCGACCATCCACATGTGGGTTGGGGAAAAGAAAAAGATTTTGGAAATTCAATTCAGAACAAGATTTTTTGGCTTGGAAAAGACACCTAAGTTGACCATCTACAAGTAGACGGGAGAACAAAGAGATAAGAAATTTAAGTCAAAATAAGATGTTCGACTTAGACAAGACACTTAAGTCGAGGGATGGAAGAAGAGAGACTTTAAAGGTTTTCGATTTAAAATGAACTCAAATAGTAAAACCTAACAATCATCCCTAAAAAGGTTCAGATGGAAGAAGTCCAAACTTTCAGCAATAAGCCGACTATCAAGGAGTTGATCCAGATTGAAGTTGAAACATCAAGTCAGTCAGGGGAAACTTGGACGAAGATTTGAGGTAACAAGTACGAGAGGATTGGGTTTTTAAATTTACATGTAACTTTTCTGTAAAGAATATAATCAAGGATAAAACACTACTGATAGACATCGTATGCAAAACAGGAATAAATTAAAAGGTCGAAACTCGACCAGTAAGGTTACAAGATTAGAAGTTCAAATTTGCCAAATCAATCATGACTTAAATAACAGAAGTTGGCAAAGATAGAAGAAGATCCAGCATCGATATTAAGCGTCGACAACATCAATCTCGAGGATGTCAGTAGCTGCCACCTCGGGATCCATCTCGTGCAACTGCTTCTTGAGATCGGCGTACTCAGAGATGTGCGCCTTATAATATTCCATGTCTCCCATTGCATGTTCTACTTGGTATACGAGACCAATAAAATGGCTCAGGGCCTGGGAAAAGAAAATGGCTATGTCGCAAAGAATCAAAATATCCATAAGAAAGGAGGATGCACAAGACGACTGAAGTCGAAAAATATCCAATACATTGCTCGACAACCATCGTCTATGGCCTCGTCCAGCTTGAAGGAGAAAGTCAAATTCTCCCTGTCCACACGAAGGAGAAGAGATTCCAACATAATCCTGGACTTCGTCCCAACCTAGTTAGAAAAAGCTCGACTATCAATTTGCTAACTTGTAATGCCTCCTCCTCGCCCCCCTCCCCCCTTCCCCAATAACCTAAATAAGCATGAAAGCAGAGTGGTACTGCATCAATCCCTTCTGGAACTTGCGGGGCCGACGTAGGCCAAGTAGAGGATGAAGCACGAGGCCTTTTCTCGGCTCTACGGGGCTCAAATTCTTCCACCACGGGAGCAGTTGACCTCGGAGATATTACATCAGCCACCTCCTCATCTAGAACGACCATATCCTTCACAGGAGCCTGAGGAGCTGGATCAGACAAAGACGGATTCGCCGAAAAGGGAACAGGTGGAGGAACAGTCTTCATCCTCTTCTTTGCAAGATCGTGTGCTGGTTCATCCAACCTCGACGTCATATCAGAGGGGATGTGCGAAACTGAAAGAGAAGAAAAACTATCAAGACTTAGAACATTCAAAACTCGGCAATAAAAAAAATCAAAACTAAATATACCAAATTGATGATCTTGGAGACTTTGAGTATAATCAATTCAAAGAACTCAGCTGGACCATCTTCTTTGAGGTAACCTTGAGAGTATCAGAGATCTTGTCTATTATTTTGAGCCCAGATCCGACAGCAAAGCAATACCAACCCTCACCGTTAAGGTACTTAATCTTATAACACTGGAAAGATAGATCGAAAGTCTCCTTTGATCCGAGTATGCCAGCTTTTTTGGCATATATAAAAATCCTATTGCTAGGCGAACGGACTTTGGAATAAACATCGTGGGGGTCATGTTCAATCTCTTAAAGATGAAGGCTAGAAGGCATGAATAGGAAAGTTGACTACGGCTTCGAAGAGGTTCATATAAATGGGAAGTTTATAAGAGCGAAAGTTATAACAGATGGGGTGATCTCCAGAGACCTTATATCATAAGGGTCTATTGGAGTACCCTTATGAATGGGCTGATGAAAGGTATGGACATTCTCAGAGGTCATGGTTAGAAAAAGATAAAGAAAATAACTTAAAAGGAATCCTGAAGGAGAAGATTAAGAAATCGGATCAAGCTGGAGTCGCCTACAACTAGATTCACACTCGACTTAGAAGAGATGACGGCGGAAGAAAACGAAAGGTGAAAATGAAAGTGAAATAGGTGTATATATAGGAAAGGTGAAAGCAGTTGAGTGAAAGGGTAAAAACCCTAAGTCTGCTCAGAGACGTCCGATTGGGATCAAGACAAGGTCCTGGATCCTGCCACGTGTCAGACCTCGAGTATACCAAAGGTCAAATCATGGTGTATTGATGACGACAGTTCTTCATCATTAATGGGGCAGCAATCAAGATGAAGAAAATCATTCCCGAGGGAGAAGTGAAATCGTTTCCAGATTCTATGAATGAAGAAGAGGCGGGAGGTTTTGTCATTAAACATTTCGGAAAAAAAAAGGATAATTTCGAGGTCACTAATCGTAGAAGATTGAAGGTTGCATATCCTCTTAGAAAAAGCCGAGTTACGAAGAAAAACAAAAGAAGCAAAAGAAAAAACACTTCAAGGTCAAAACATCACTTGGACTACTCGGAATACAATACAAAAAGAGAATAAGCTTCAAAAGTTGCCGAAGGCAACTCTGTACTGGACAGGACGAGCTCCACGACCGACTTAGGGCAACTCGACCAAAAAAGCTCCGGGGCATGCTAATGACCATGAAAATAATTATTATATTTATCTTTTAGTTATTATTTTAAAGATATAGGAAAGATACAATCATTAAGGAAATTAATCATAGGAATAATGTCAAAGATACTAAACCCACATCAAAGTTTGGGTAAAGCCTGTAGTAATATAAATGGATCATGAGCCTCTCCTCCTATTGTCAATTAGTTTTAGGAGTGAACCTCGTGTTTCCATATGGTATCAGACCCAGACCCACATATGTTGGACTAACCACCATACGTGCTCTACGTCACCCGATTATCAGTTCACGTTTCAAGCGCAAAAGAGACATTCATGTGAGGGGGCGCATTAGAGATATTAAACTCACATCGAAGATACGGGTAAAGACTACAACAATATAAATAGATTATGCGTCTCTCCTCCTATTGTCAATTAATTTTAGGAGTGAACCTCATGTTTATACAAATAAAGATATTTAGAAAATATATTTTTATTCAAGATATTTTCCTAAATAATCTTCCTAAGAAAGTTTTATAAATATAAGGTTATCATCCCATCATGTAAAACTTATAAACATAGGAGCTCCAAGGCATACACCCCCCAACTCATAATCATATACTGAATACAAAATACAATACTGTTGTCCTTCTTTTGGTCTTGATCATCGTCAGACGATCCTGTTATCATCATCATCGTATAGATATTCGATCTAAGATCGTACGATCTTGTTATTGGTTTTGATGCAAACACCAACGATCAAGATTATTTACAGCACAATTTAACTAATTTCCACAGCACCAACGACTTTTGGTTTGTAAACATGCTCAAGCATAGAAGTATATTGTTTAACTTGTTCAATTTTGGATCTCGTCAATAGGAACTTACGTTGTTACCCTCCATCTTTTTTTCCGCAATTTCTTTTTGACGTTCATTTTTTTCTCTTAATTTCAAAACAGAACTCGCTTTCCCAGAATACGAGTTCACCATTATATTAGAAATTGCTTCATGGGGAAACGACTTCTGTTTTACATAAATCGTCTCCTGAGGAAGCGAGTTCTACTTATATGGAAAAGGAATCATGAAAATTGGTTAGAACTCGCTTCCTGAGGAAACGATTTTTCTAATAAAATGAAACTCGCTTCCTGGGAAAACAACTTTTTCTTCGACGTTGATGAGAAAAAATTGAACATCGTATAAGTGTTCCCCTTTTTTTCCCTTGAATCTCCCATTCATTACTCTTAATTCATCCATCAATAGTTGAAGAGATGAGATTAATTACTGTCCATTTATTTTCAAGAAAAGAAAAACATTTAGTATTATATGGTATCTATACTAGGTATACAGTGAGCATGAATATGTGTTTAGATTCATTTATGTCTGATCTTTTAATATGACTACTCGCGACAATTTATATGTAGAGTTTTATGCTCAATATATGGATTCGTTTTTGGCACTTTCGCCATGATATGATATTCAACTATTCAACACAGATTTTTAAAAGTTTTGTTTTTTATTTTGACAATTCAATTAAATTACGTGATCGGTCTAAGGTTGAAATATACAATTTAAACTGTCATTAGTATATTATGTCAATTTCAAGAAAAAATAACGTTTGCTCGCGATACAAATTATAACACGATTCAAAGTTCCCATCGACAAGTGTCTCAAGTCTAATTATTGTAAAATAAAAAGGGCGAAGGGAGTATGATGTACCGCACCGGTTTATACGTGACTCACAACAAGTATGACATGATATTTAGAGTAAATAATTGCAACTTAGTAGCGTATATAATCATACTCACAATTTTATCGAAAAATAAAAATAAAAAAATCATACGATTATCAATCAGAATCTGCATAATAATCCTATCATGCCAAGGTAGCCAACTCAGATCGCTTAATTCAGTTCATACGAGTAAGAGCATGATGTCTTATAATACAAATGCTTGATTCTCAATCAGAATCTGCATAATAAGCCTACCATGCCAACGTCGCTGACTCAGTTCGCTTGCTTCAGTTCATACAAGAAAGAGTAATACGATGCATGATTTCAATCCACCGCCAGGTTCAACACCACTACAGCCAGCGTCGAACAAAGAACTCGTATTCACTAGTCTTAATGGTCATACCTCCAAAAAAACATGTGATTTCCGGTTCGATTGCAGCTAAGGCACAAACGAGAGAAGGAAACGGGAGTGGTTTCATTTCAAAAAAATGTACAACCACTAAAAATCCACTAATACTGTGTCCTTCGTGCATCGGCAAGAACTCCCTAAAGCGAGCCTAATGTAAAGATCACAACAAAAGACCAAATACCTAAAGCGAGCAGAATCTCAAACATCAAGCGCCGCTACACCCACAGGTCCAGTTCTGATTCAGCTCGTTTGACGACAGCCGTCACTCTGTTGAAGAATTCTGGTTCAGTGTCTTTTATCTGATCCAGATTCTTCGACTCATGCTCGTCTGCCTGAAGAAGAAAAAGAAGAGAATGATTCGAATATTTCAGGAACATAATGGTACAGGAAAGGTTAAAATGACCAAGTTCAGAAATGATTACAAAAGAAGTGACTGCAAGCATGTGGCGTGAGATTAAATGCAACCATTACCTAAAACTTCAATCATATGATTCAACCAAATCGACGATTTTATTGCTTAACAGCAGTTGATATATATCGGTGCTATTTCATTTTAGTAGCAGGGGACTACATCAAACTCTACTGGTATGATATGGACCATTTACTATTTCAGATTAGCATATCAATCAAACTTCCTTCAGGACAATCGAGCATACAAAAGTTGAACAGTATGTATACTACAGACATTTCCAATCGAGTACTAATGCGTGGTTTGATGCTATTATCTGAAGCAGAGATGCAAAGTGAGAATTATACCTCCAATATACAATATGCACAGTGTTGGGTTGTCCAAAATTTATCCATATTAGAAGCTAATACTCTCTGTAATGTTCAATTATACTCCCTCCGTTTTATAAAACATGCAACACTATACAATAACTACACTATTCATTACGTATTGTCAAGCGTTACTTTTTACTATTAAATTATACAGTATGAAATTTATTTTGTCCACGGTTATACTACGTAACTTAAACCATCTTTGATGTTTCAAGATAAATTCCAAAGAAAAAAAACATTGTTTGTTCGTCTCGTGGATGATTCGTAACACGACCAACTTTATGATCTACGAAGCGAATGTTGCATGTTATATGTTATGTTTCTTGACTGCTAAATATTAGTCCGTCTCTTCGACTTACCACATCCACAGTTAAAGCTCATTACCATCTCAAAGATAAACTCAATGTCAAACTGCAGAACATATATCCAATAGACGAATTACAAATGGTTGACTGGACGAAGAAGCACCCCTCTGGCCCTCCTCTTTCGAGGACAATACAGGAGTAAAAGAAAGAAAGAAAGAAAGAAAGACAGCAGAGTTACCTCATCGAATTTCAAAAGAATTAAGTTAGATATTGATGCTGGCTTTGCACCATCCCACCTACATTTACAATGAAGTAAAGGTAACATGTGGTGAGAAGACTAATAACGAATCCAACATAAAGAAAGACATTAGATGATACTGATGTCAATAAAGAAAATACTCCCTATGTCCAAAATATAGGCACCACTTGTATATTTCGGTTGTCCCAAAATATAGAAAACATTCCTTTTCTTGACAACTCTTTTATCATAAAAGTATCAAAACAATCATCTGTTACTTTAAACTGCAACTCTTCTCTCAGCTCCAACAATAAACCCCACTACTGCTACAAAAAAATTTTATTCATCAAATTCCACACATTTAACTCCATGTGCCAATTCAAAGTATGTTGCTACCAATGCCTATACTTAGTTGTTGTCACTGTGATCTGATGGTGAAGACTAGAAGGGAAAAGGAAATATATAAATGAGGAAAAAGAATTTGGAAAGGATATTATGTGATCGGGATCATTTAATTTCATTAGGTAACACCTAGGCAAAGGTGTAGCTAGCAATGGAATTCCACATGGTTCTGTTCGATTGTGGGTTTCTACATAGGCTCGTCAATAAGATGCGGTTAATTATCCTAAAAGATCAATATATACAGAAAATGCTCCAATAAATCCACAAGACACTCATGAAGCTCATGGCCAATATTTCTCCCTATAGAAAGTTTTTACCTTCCATAGTTTGCTTTTGTTATTTTTTATTATTTGAAACTCTAATAGATACTGAATTTTTCCAAGCTGTCTTCAGAAAGCATACCTTACTAACATCAACTCATTAACAGATCGCCACATAGCACGGCCTACATGTTTTAGCAATTGATCCCGGGCACTTCGCCCATGCCACAATTCCTTCGCAATGTACTTCACTTCTTCAACATCTACCTTAAGAGTGACGAATAGAAAAAGTAACTTCATGATTAAAGAGAAAGGAACAAGTATGATGTTTAATACTTGATGCTTCAGAATTTTCTGCACCAATACACAAGGGAAGTTCAATTATGTGAAAGGAGACCAACTTTTAGCACAAGCCTACTTGATCGTTCAAAGGACAATACACTGTAAATTTGCATGGAGCACAGCACCATGTCGAGTTTTCAATCAGAATTCAGAACTCTAAACAAATGCTCTACCTTCTAAACCATTTTTGGAGGCTCTCAACTTATAATCAGCTAAGCATACTCTAGTAAGTCTAGTTTAGGTTGTTAAAGGATTTTAGTAGATTGACTACTTTCAACTCCCAGAATCCATTGTTGCCATGTCAGAAAATTATGCATACGCATTGCAAAATAAAGAAAATGGATAAATTTTTCAACCCCTTGGCCCTCCAGGTATGCACGAATACCCACAAAGCCTGTTTGTGACCATCTAATATCTATTATCTACATAAAACAAGTCTAAACTCATTACAATTTACAAGTAGAATTATAAATGTATCATTGTTAGACCATTCACAGCAATTTCCCCATTCTTATCCTTAAAATACAGTGCTACAATGACAGAATTATACCAGAATCCGAACTACAAGTGAAATAACAAAGAGACGATGTAACAACAACAACAACAACAACAAATCAATCCTTTATCCCATCAAGTGGGGTCGGCTACATGAATACGACGACGCCATTCCAATCTGTCATGTGCATCATCTTATGTAAGATTATGATAGCCCATATCATACTTCAAGGTTTCTCTCATGGTTTTTTAGGTCTCCCTCGTCCTCTCTTGACATGTGCTAACTCCCAAACTTCACATCTCCTAACAGAAGTTGTGACTGGTCTGCGTTTCACATGACCATACCATCTTAGTCGTGACTCCCTCATCTTATCTTCTACTGGAACCACACCCACTTTCTGTCTGATAACTTCATTTCGTATCCTATCTATTCTTGTATGTCCACACATCCACCTTAACATTTTCATCTCGTTTATACTCATGTTCTATACATACTGTCATTTAATTGTCCAACATTCTGGCCCATACAACATTGCTGGTTGAATAGTTATCTTGTAAAACTTTTCTTTTAACTTGATAGGTATTTTAGGATCACATAGCACCCCTGAAACGCCTTTTCATTTCAGCCAATGTGTTTTAATCCTATGATGAATATCTACATCAATTCCTCCATTCTTATGTAGCATCGAACCTAAATATTTGACAAAATCCGTTTTAGGGAGAGACTTTATTCCCAGCAATACATTCTCATTATTTGTTTGACTACTTTCATTAAAGACACATTCCATATATTCTGTCTTGGTTCTACTGATCCTTAACCACTTACTTTCCAACACCTCCCTGCAAGTCTCAAGTTTTTCATTCACCCCTTCTTTCGTATCGTCCACCAGAACAATATCATCAGCGAAAAGTAAACACCATGGTACTTCATCTTGTATATGCCTAGTGAGATCATCCATTACTAAGGCAAAAAGATATGGTCTCAAAGCTGATCCTTGATGTAAACCCACTTTAATAGGAAAAGCAGTCGTTTCACCAACATAGGTTCGCACACATGTAGCAGCTTCTTCATACATGTCTTTCACAATCTCGAAATACCTACTCGTCACTCCCTTTTTTTCTAAAGAGACGACGTAACAAACAAAGTTTTCTCTAAGGGTGATGCTATAAATATTTTATCCAATCTCATCAACTATTTTTCTTTTGAAAAAAAAATCAAGATATCTAATGGGGAGAATAATTTATATAAGGTCCATTTTCGGACCATTTTATTAAGTCCAAGGATACGATCAGTTTTGCATCATTTCTCATACAATGAATCTCACAATATCGGATAAGTTTCGAAAACAAAGACAAAATTGATTGGTGCTAAAATTAACTTATGGAAAAGAGAATTATGACCTCAAGTCGATTACTCCTTCCTATTCTAAATCACTATCGGAATGCGAATTCATATTCATCAATCGATATAGATAATTTTTCAAGAACTATTCAGGATCAACTAAAAAGAGATACTTCAATCCTTGTCTATTTATTTTTTTGGTTTGCCAGAAAAGGAGAGTGTTTCTTCTTCTTTCTTTTCTTACTTAAGTTCAATACAAAAAAGAAAAAAATTCTAGGAGACTCGAAATAAGACTTGCTTTTTCCATGTATTGTACATTACATTAGCGATCATTGCCGCATATTATGAGGAGGGAGTTTGTTGAGATAAAAATTTGACTTGCTTCCTAGAACGAGCACACATATCTTAAGCAAATTTGACGAATCATGAACGATAATTAAAATCACACTTTTAGCGCGTGCGAGAAAAGCCTTGTTTCAATATTTAGTGGAACAACAAAACTA
This sequence comes from Drosera spatulata, assembly GCA_035668315.1. Lineage (NCBI taxonomy): Eukaryota > Viridiplantae > Streptophyta > Magnoliopsida > Caryophyllales > Droseraceae > Drosera > Drosera spatulata. The sequence continues at coordinate 12,751 of JAOVYX010016587.1, forward strand.
CCCAAAATGTATATCAAATACATCCTACTATAGTAAACTACATGTCATAGATGAGTTGAAAGACTAATATAATTACCAGGGTGCATAACCGGATGCACAAGAATTTTTTGAAATAATTCAAATAATAACAATGAAAGAACAATTCAATATTCTAGATAATATATCATGAATTTAGTGCAAAAGACATGTCATAAACCATATTAATAAATATAAGCATATATTAATAAGGGCATCTGATGCAAATAAAATGACATTCCTTTGTAATTTATGTTTTTTTATTATGTTTTTTAGATTTTTATCCTTATTTTATTAATTAGGGTTTTAGAGGTAGACAATAGTATTTAAACTCCTCGTTTGCTGTTAGCTGTCAGACTTTGCTATTTTATTATCAAATAGATTGAAGTTCCTCATTGTCACAAGAGAGACGGAGTTCTCTATTTATCCATCGCTTCTAGTTTTACTTTCTCTCGATTGTTGCTTCCCAGTGTCAATTTGGGTGTCAGATCACACTTTTCTGCATTATTTGGTATCAGAGCATGGTCGATCGTTGGGGATGCGAACGTGGACAAAAGCGTCGTGGTGGTAGTGGGAACGACACTGAAGAAACCGAGCAGCCGCGTCAGCAAAAACACGACCTTTGGGACATCGAGATCGCAAATAACCCAAGACAAATACAAGATCTGGAGCGACAACTTGCGGAGACGAGGTTGAATGCTCGATCCGAAGATGAACCCAAGGAATCAGAGACTAAATCATGGGATGAAGATGAAGAGAAGGATGTGAATCCGTTTGTGCTTCCTAATTGGGGTAGACAAGGAGCGGGACCTAGGGATCGAGTCCATCTTCGGAACATTGGGATGAAGATCGAGATTCAGAAGTTCAGAGGTACAACCCACATCGATGAATCAATTGAGAGAGTCTTTGATCTCAAGGATTCTAAAAAAGATTTCAATTTCAGAGATTTCGGTGAATCAAATTTCGATGAGTATCTTGAAGAGGACGAAGAAAACTTCAGAGAACCGATATTTGATTAATATGATAAAGATGATGGAAATCTTATGAAAATAATATCCATTCAAAAGTAGATGGACGACATCTTCCTGATTTATGATGAAGACGAAGCTCGAATGATGCTTGTTGATTCAAAAACCATTAAGGATCATCAAGTCCTCAAATATTCTTATGGAGATTCTATCCATTTTTATTTTTTTTACCAATTTAATCCATCGAAAGGAGACCTAAGGAGAGAATATGCACAAAGAGAAAGAAGAGTTTTCAATTATTATTTCTCTTAATCCTCGTGCACTTTAGGATCACAGGCCATGGGATATCAAACTAGTTCAGCGATGTAGACGAGTCAAATTCGAGGACAAATCTTTTCCTACCAGGGGAGGATGATGCTATAAAATGACGTTCCATTGTGCTTTATGTTTTTTTATTTTTTATTTTGTTTTTTTAGATTTTTATCCTTATTTTATTAATTAGGGTTTAAGAAGTAGACAGATGGTATTTAAACTCCTCGTTTGCTGATAGCCATCGGACTTCGTTATTTTCTAATCAAATTGATTAAAGTTCCTCGTTGTCGAGAACAAACGGAGTTTTCTATTTATCCATCGTTTTTGATTTTTCTTTCTCTCGATTGTCGCTTCCCAGCATCAATTTGGTATCAGATCACGCTTTCCTGCATCAGCATCTGTGCATGCACAGGTAGAACTCTAGTTCATAGAGGGAAAAAATGTGGCAAAAAAATTGAAATAATTTTCAGTAGGATCATGTGCAAGGTAAAGGTGGTTTCTCAGGACAGAGTTTTGGTAAATCCAACTTAATTAAGCGTTAACCAACAACAAAGGTACCTGAACTTCATTGGTTGATCCATATAGCAACTCCTCGTGTTCAAGCAGGCGCTGATGAAGGATTTGATAGTGGTCCATATCAAAATTTACCACTGGTTCAGTATCAACTTGCAATCCAGCTAGCTGTGTCAAAACATAGGAGGCCATGACTTGCCCAAAGATCGCTGGGATACATCCCAAAACAGGTATGATGCGAACCCTAAACCCAGGCACGATCTGGCAGTGCAAAATGCACAGACCAAAAGAATTAAAAACGCATTAGAAACATGGACTTATAATTACTTTTCAGATTACAGCACAAGGAAAGCATAACTGTTTAAAGGGTTCGCTACTTTCGAATAATTGAACTTGAGAATTCTTTAAATCAATCTGAAAAGCTTATATACATCAAACGTCCTAGAAGAATTAAGATTCTGCAGTGTAAAATATCGCATGTGAGTTAATGTCTGAGTTGGACCATCATATCCCACAGACGTAGGTGTCTCAGACTCATGAAAAAGACGACTCGGGTAATTTACTTGAGAATTGGGATGCTCTGCAGTTCTAAATTTCTAATAATTTAGTAGAACTTCTAAAAGTTAAGGTCAAATTTTTTGAGAAAACTTAGATCGTTGCATCTCACACTGCAATGAGGATTTCGAGTCTATTATGCTGCGATGAACTACCCATACAACCTTTTTTCTTTCCCGACAAATACACCAAAACCATTTTGTGTTCAGCCGATTCCAACAACACAATTGCTTATGGTGTGACCAGTCTGGGAAAAAGAGGTTAGATCAGGAAAGAGCTTGTACTCGTTCCTGCACATCCTTCATGTTTTATCATGAATAACTTAAAGAATCACCTCTACAACATGCTTCCCATGTGAGCTACAGCCTACAGATGACAAATACCAAGTCAAACATTCTCACCTGGTAATCCGATGGATTTTCCTCTCCACCACTAGGTCCTTTGAATGGTAGTAGCTTCACTTTTGGTTTCTCCAAGGAAAAAACCACGGGGATTCCACCTTCAATACCATATTCTTTCTTAAGTCGATGCCTCACCTGCACAAAATATTACCCATGCTTTAGGCCCATCTTTTGTTATGTTTGGGTGAGGCTTGTTTTTGGGAATATGGATTGTGGTTTGCAGTTTGCAAGTGCATCGTCCATGCTTTATGCCGATGTGGGCTTTACAGAGAGTGATTGTTAAAGATGCAAATTTCATTGTCGACCTTCTTTCATCAACTTATAATTTTGGCGAGGCTATATCACAAGAGATGTGAATGAAATTATGAAGTCTCTAATTCACATCAGCAAAGCAGCAACTCTTGATTCTGAAAACTTTAATAGTTGACAGATTCTCTCTTAATTTCAGCTGACGAGACTATGAAAAAGACCATGTCCAAAGGGACACATCTCTTCAAGATATGAGTCGATGAAGAACTAAAGAAGATTACGGAAAATGAGCGAAAGAGTGTCAAACTCTATCATTCTGCACGTTTATATTCAAGCAACACATCCAGTCGTGTCCCTAGAAGAACCAAGTTAAAGGTGTGTTTGCCGAAGATGACTCTTGAAGAGCACCTAGAGATGACTTAATCTAGAGCTAAGTTTTAGTTGGTTTGTCGATTTTTGCCCTATAAATGTTAAAGAGTGATGAGGTAGTGTTATAGAATAAATAACCACTTCTAGGTTTCAGCCTATTTCATTAATGAACAATAGCAAATTATTTACTGACCATTCCATCCATGAGGCAGACTATGGCAAGCAATGAGGAGAATCAAATCAAGTACCCAAAGTTACAGAGACAAAAACAGGACATCCCCTTAATAAAGAGAAACTAAACCATTGTTTGTTTTGAATAGAGAGAAAGCTTTACCGCTCGGGAAAGAGGATCATTTATTGACTCTCTCAAATCAGCCACACGAATACGAGTTGGGTCAGCTCTAGCACCAGCTCCAGTAGCAGATACAACCCTCAGGCCCTTGCGTGAACAAGCAGCAAGAAGTGCCACCTGGTACACAAAAATTCCATTCGTTTCCTGAGCATTTCAATCATACTCTTCCTTTATACTAATCCGTTCCACATAGATTGCAACGTTTTGCTAAATTGGTAAAAGTTGCTAAAAAAAAAGGGTAAATTGGTAAAAGTGACTAAAAAAATTTCAACACCACTTAATTGTACAAAGTCAATATGTAGCAAATTGAAGGGATAAGGAGGTATTAGTACAAACTAAGTCATCAGGATGAAACCTAAAGCCCCACAAACCTTCATCTAAACGCCATAAACTAAATATTACCATCCAGCATCAACTAAAACACAGGCTAATGCTACCAAAACATTTGCTGGCATACAGTTAAAGACCTGTCTTTGATTTTCTGGTCATTTAAAATTGGCAAATTGGCTTATAGAAAGAGATGCAAGTAAATACAATCACCTTTCAAGGAGAAAAAAATTAGCATATACAATCATGAAGGAATCTGCTAATCCTCGTGGGACAAGCAGGGGTTTGATATCAAACTGGAAAGAGTGTCCATTCAAGGAAGAGCAAGAGTGAAACTATCATCCATTGACCATGACATAGATGAACAGGTTGGAAGCTGCAAGAGTTGACACTTCCTCATGAAGACTTCATGACACTGATATCCAAGCAATCATAATACTCATAAAATACCACAAATAGAAAAGCAAAACTCATATCAAAAGCACAGTAAAGGGAATTCTAGCCATGACTGATAATTATTATAGGAAGTCTTTTTTAAGGAAGAGCACCACACATGATTTTTTTCTTTTTTTTACCACATAAATTAAAGACATGGAAGTGACTGATGTACCTTAGTATCAATGTTGTCAATGCAATCCAATACAAAATCTGGATTTCCACCAAGGATTTCTTCCTCCCTTGATGCATCATATAGCATCACCCTTGCATCTATTCGACACTCAGGAAATATTGAGGAGAAGTGCTTCTTCAAGCACAGTGCTTTTGGGATACCAACATCCTCCCTCGTTGCAACTGAGTGTCGATTCAGTGAGGAGAGTGAAACCTACAAATTCAATTCTCGCTATCAGGAAAGATATTTAGCATGTTACCTGAAGAGAGACTAACAAAGCAGTAACTTTTGCAGTTGTCTAGAAGTACCAAATCAAGCAGTAGAAGCATTGTTTAGAGCACTTGCATCAGACTATGTAAAATCATGATATTATACATTTTACATAATGAAACTCGCACTTTTGCACAAAACAGGGTTTGAAGCGGAATATGCCCATGAGTAGGCAAAGTTCAGTTTATGAACAGTAGCCCCACAAAGTTGTGGAACTACTGTAGAAGTATTGAGAGGAAGGGGGGAGTAAAAAATGTATTTTCTGGCCATTCGTCTTGTCCACACACCCACACACGCAAATCAAGGATCAAAACAATAAATAAAATATAATAAACAATTATTTTAGAGACTAAACCGGAGATTCTGATATAATTGATGATAAATAGAGATTCTGTATATTGTAAAACGTAGGTGTTCTAATTGGTAAAATGGAGAATCTGTTAAGAGATTATAATGCAAGTGCTCTTATAGCATCAAGCCTACTAGTAATATATTTGAGTTCAAGACATGCAAGAGGAATAGTGAAATCATTACATTTGTTATCATCACATTAGAATTTACCAGCAGAACGCTTTCAAATCCTATTATGGCATATATTGCATGCAATATAAATCACAACACTGATCATTTCAGACAAACATAAAAAATATTCAAGCAAATATATAGCAGTGCACACACTATGTGGCCTGAAGAAGCTTATGGTACAGTCTACACCTCCACTAAGGCAGACGAATAGCCAATAGCGATGGACATGAAGAAGCTTCACTTGATAGGCAATAAGCTTCTAGACCAACAACTTCTAGAGAGCTAAAGAACTAAATACCTATAGCTTGCATGGAAGAGATTTGGAATACTGTACATTAATTTCATTATTCATTAGGCATTTTGATACATACTTTTTACTACTAAATGATATGGTGCGAAATTTATTTTTGTCCAGGATTACATTTTCTAACTTAAACCATTCTTGATGTTCCACGATAAATTTACAAAAGCATATTGTTTGATCGTCCCACGGATCACTCGTGACAAAGGCAACTTTATGGACTACGTGGCATTTGTTGCAAGTTTCATGGGACGGAGAAAGTATATCATACAAAACTATCCATGAAAAGTAAGGATAGATGTTATTTCCCATTCTATAAACTTACGATACTTTGTGGAGTTCTCGAAGAACTGAAGACTTCGTCTTTTTTTTTTCCCTTCCGTTTCCAAAACCTTTCAATTTATAAACCCTTCTTGCTTCATGCACAGACAAAACACATGCTGGCATCGTATTCTCCGCTATGCAAAATGCAATAGAACGATTTACATCATTAGCCTTGTAGGATAACAATGCAATTTTATGAGAGCCATACCAACTCTCGTCACTTTGCATTCTCCTCGTCCACAAGTTATGGGAGTCTGGACAACAATCCGGATTCCATTGGTGCACCAAAGCATATATATTCTTATCTTTTAGACTTCCTGAGTATGTAGAGCCATGACAGCATCCTTACATTCTCAAGAAACATTGTACTCAATATCCCACCAATAAATGTACTATCTTATACTCATGCACCTGCATTTGGTACACCATAATTCCCACTTCATGTCTTTGTAACTTTAGTTGGATTCTAAACAAGGTTTTCTTGATCAATTCCTATGGTCCATTCTGAATGAGGTTCAGTCGTCAATCTACGGAAAACAGATTGTTCCAGGCTACAGAACAGAGTTACATTTGCATGTTTTTATTCTTCCCATCAGCATAGTTCATACAATGCTCCCATATTTATTAGTTCAGCTTCCACCTCCCACAAGCACTGAGGCAGAACGGATGCGAAGTATTCTAGATTTCATTCTAGAAGACGATTAATGTCTCGAATCCACGAGACTCTGGAATCCACCAGTAAGCAAGAGGAATAATTTCACTGAATTATGACGCCGAAAACTGTCCCTAACATAAAACCTAGATGACCTATTTATAGAGTTTATATCAACCCTAATTAAATAAAAACATGGAAACAAACCAGCTTAAGGAAACATCTAAAATATTAAAAGGACATAAAATAAAACTAATAATTATTCTAGAAGGTGAAATCTTTGGTAGACTTCTTCCTTCCTAATTAGCTGCTCATCAGATCTTCTATGGCCTCCGCATTAAGTAGGTCCTTGCCTAGGGGTATTCCAATGAAATCATTAACAAGAGAAAACAAGTGAATTCACAACCTGGTCAAAATCCACAAGAAGAAGCCTTCCAACACCTGATCTCAAAAGCATAGATGCAGCATGGCTGCCGACACCTCCAAGACCGATGACAACGACATACGCTCTAGTTACTTTATGTTGACTCTCAAACCCGAAGAATTGGATGTTCCTAAAATTAAAAATAAGGTTATTATGAATAAGTATTTAACTTCATGAGCCTCTATGTAAAGCAGAATATTTATCCTGCTAGAAACAAGAGTTTCATTTTGCATACTATATTTTAAAAAAATCACTCATATCCTGCAAGCAATCATGGAGTTGTCAGTGCACATAGAATATATATTTAACCCATATTCCAGGAAAAAAAGTATGCAGCAAGAGAGAGACTAGTCAAACAGAAGAATTTTGAAATGCCACCTTTTAATCTAAGAACAACTGATACAAAACTATGATGAAGATTGTCCTCATAAATTGCTCAGTTATAAAAAATTACAACTGAAGTTAAGTTCTTAAAGCTCACAAGAATAATATGTGCAGTTCGACGTTCTTCACCGTAAAATTGAAGAATGACAATGAATACTATTCCATTCCACCTAACTGAACTCTATATCTGCATCTTGGAATCCTGATGACAAAAAGAAACATTCAGATAATAAATTTCATGTTGCTCTTCCGTGCAAAAGTCTGGGTGTTTCCTAGTGCCCTCTGAGAATCGAGTTGAAACTAGGTTAAAGCCATCCCCTTTATCTACAACACGATACAATTTTTTTCCGGCATACTAAGGAAATATTTAAGTTTTATTCACAGTTCTATAGGATACTCTTGACAGTCAACACGTAAAAAGTCTCGTTGGATCTCTCACATGAATATGACGATTTGTGAAAATTGGCCTATCATAATCTTACAGAAGATGATGTACATGACAGATTGGAATGGCGCCGTCGTATTCATGTAGCCGATCCCACTTGATGGGATAAAGGCTTGATTTGTTATTATTGTTCTACAGGATACTCTTGACTTCCTAAATATTAATCACGCAAGTTTTCAACTTAGGAAGAGACACCAAAAAAAAAAAAAAAAAAAACCACCTCTTCATAGCCTTTACCCTTTTGAAATGCGTTCAGAATAACAAGTAGAAATGGCAAAGTCGAATTCGGATTACACACCTCTCATAGAAGTGCTCAAAGGACCCAAAGGAAAATATATGTTTATGCATTGACTTCATGAGTTGCTCTAAATGTATGATTTGAAAGCAATAGGTCAAGCATCAGATTACATACATAGGTTTTCAAAACAGCACTAGCTTATCTAAAGAAGAGCAACAAAAACAAGATGTATCATGTAAAGGTTCCATGATGTGGACCTTTTATATCTTAGTCCAAAACTAGCTCAAGCCATGACTAAAATATGTAGTCTACAACCCCCACCATGTTTCCTTAACACCTTAGACCAATTTTGCTCGTTCTACAATGCATCTTCTCAAAAGGCCTTACCAACCTTTGATGCTTAATAACCCATAGGATAATGATTTCCAGGATTCTTAACACATATTTAACTAATGCATGTTTCGATGTATTATATAAGGACAATTCTTTCCCTCTGACAATATTGCCAAAAGTTCCTAAGAAGTAGTTGATTAAGCCCCATGTGATAAAATCGTGATGGTTAAGAACTGCGTGCTGAACCTGCAGCTTCTAACACTTTAAACACTTCTCACCTAAAGCTGCGCTAGGAATGGTGATGAGAACTTTTCACTTAGGGGGGCATTTCGGAATGCTTTGGAGTGCTTGGGGAGCTTCAGGACACTTTACGTCTATGAAACCCTTGCTTAAGGACTTGGTTTGCCAGTCTCAATGTTATGTATTCCTCAGAAAAGAGGAATGACTTGCTCTAATATATTATTGCCTTTCTAGTTTTCAAAATCTCCCTCCGGATTGTAATTTTTATTTTTTTTTAGACCTGGAAGGGCAGCGTTATGGGATTGCACAACTCACTCAACACCTAACCACACTGTGGAAATGTGAATGCTCTATTTGATCCTTTGTCAATGAATACTTTGTTGTTAAATAACAATAATTTGAAAAAAAAATTTCCTTTGCCTTGATGAATAAGAAACAAGAGAATAGCTGAAATATCATTTCAAATTAACAACAGGAGACGTCACTATGTCCAAAGTCAAGTACTAGCTGGTTAGCCAAACTACCTGGTCAGTTGTTCAGACACTATCTCATCTTTTAACAGGTCTTCACCATTCTCACTGCTCAAACTTCCCAAGCATCCTCCAGAAGCTGCATCACACGTCAATTCCCTACCTAACAACAACATGAGAAGTATTTAAACCAGTCAAATACTCTTCAACTTAGCATAGGACTTCTAAGATTTTATTGCGAAGGAAATCTGTTAAGAAAAAGGAAATTGCAAAATGTTACATTATAAAACAAAAGCGTGAAATCAAAGAGAATAAGAACCTTGCTTTAAAAAAAAACCAAAAGCAGGATTAATGCTCCTTAGTTTTTGCTCAGAGGATGAACGGGTGCTAAATCATAACATGGTGTCAAGAGATGCAAGAAGGGAGGTTTCAACTTTCTTCTTTTGATGACAGGCATTAGCAAAACCATTGAATCTATTTGATATTGAGAATAGATACTTCTGAAATAAAGCAATTGTGAACAACAGAAGTCCTTTTTGCAATAGCGTGCTGACTACGTGGAGAAAGTGAACCCGGCTGGAGTCGATGTGACAAGGTACGACAATGTGAGGAGCAAAGCCATGAACTGATCGCCAAGGTACGACAAGGTACGACATTGTGAGGAACAAAGCCATGAACTGATCGCCAAGGCAAAGTGGTTTTGCTGCTCTTTAGGCAGCATATGTGCCCCAGCTTTGCAACTTCTGTCTTCCAAGATTCAACTTAATCTTTGTCTCCTTTTCAAAGATTCAACCGCCGTAGCCTTAACTAATGGGATCATAGCGAATAAAATTCTTCCTTTACGGTTTCTGGTAGACTTCAAGGTGAGAACTCATGGGTATCTTCAAGAGAGAAGAATTCGTATTATCCATCTTGATCAGTAGATTTGTTCTTCTCGTGGATTGTACTCCAGTTTGAGGGTTTCCCTCACTTACGTAGGTTTCGATTCATGTTGTTCTCTCTAAATGCTTGGGATTGGATTATTGTTCACGGGCATGGGAACGGGCACACTGCTACGACATTTACGAAAAACCAAGTTTTTCTCCATTACATGATTCAGCAATGTTGATACAATGATATCATTCTAGACGTCTTGAAAGTCCTTTTGAGGTCCTACAAGTTCCGTTCAAATCCCTTTTTTTATTGATAGTTTAGCTCCTTTCAAGTCTTCCTTTTTCTTTTTGGATGACACCTTATCCAAAGGTTATTTAACAGGTTTCCCTTTCACATGTCGATACTACGTCAATCATGACTTCACCACCCTATCTTCTATTTACAGCATCCCAAGTTTTTGTCCTATGGCTTCATTGGGAATCATAACTGTCATCACATGCCCACACATTCACCTCCACAATTTCATTTCAGCTACTCTGATCTGTCAATCATATTAACTTAAATACTAAACACTTCGACTCATACAACATTGTTGGTCGAATAACTACTTTCTAAAACTTCCTACTAAAGTAACAGGGTAACATGGTTTGCAAATTGGTTCCCAGCAAAATTTGTAAAATAAATGAAATAGCTTGCTCAACCCAAGTTAATTATTGGCAGTTAGTACTGCATTCATACATCCTGCCCTCCCAAACCCTGTCTGTGACGGGATACCTTGGTTGTTGTTGTGAACTATATTTGTAGTATAGCATTGTGAATTTGCCTTAATATGAAATAGGACACTGAAATATCCCCACAAGAACACATTTTCCGTAAGTGAAGGAAAAAATCGACACATTTTTTCAATTCAAGAGAACAAAACACTAGAAAAGAAAAAAAGAAGCATGAATCCATTTCCATTTTTCCTGAAATTTTTTTCTAAATCATTGTATACGGGTATGACCATCGAGTAAGCAATTAAACTCGGTAGAGAAAACTTCCACACATACCATGTGACTGAGTTGAGTTCGGGCTACATCTTTGATCTTCGATCGTTCTGCATTGACATTTAAAAAAAAAAAAAATCAACTTCTGATTGGAACTAATCTCAAAAAATTACACAAAGCGAAGTTAAATTATGGCGGTGATTGAGAATTTTTCAAAAGAAAAATGAAATGTAAAAAACCTAATTAATTGAGGGACGTAAACGGAATGAGTCGAGATAGGTTACTTGTGGCTCGGAAGCAGCCTGAGAAGAGCGATGGTGGAGAGCGAGCCGATTAAGGCGCCTGCGCCTAGTAAAGACAGCAACTTCACC
>JAOVYX010016588.1:0-24256 GCA_035668315.1 Drosera spatulata
CGAGATTCATGAAGAGGAGTCTGGAGCTGTAATCTAGTTTTGATGAGCCAAATGGGGTTTGTGCACAAAGAAACCTGGAAAAAAAAACATGCAATTAAAAAGCATGTTTTGACACTGGAGAAAGGTAACCGGTTTTCGGGAAACAACAAATCAGTCAAGGAACAACAGCTCGGTATATCTAGTCAAACCAACTCAAGACGAAGCTGCTAACTACTAAATCAGTTGCGTCATCTCCCCAACCCCATAGCCCAAGCAGACAAACACGATGACACATAAACTAGTAGTCTAGTACTACAGTTTGATCACCACGCCTCAACATCCAGGAGTAGAAATCAGCATAAATTAAAAGGCTAACTTCTGACCAACACTACAAAAAACATAGAAACGTACGAGATAGACTTACATGTGCAACAATACAAAGGTAGTGCATCCAACACCAGAAATATAGAACCGGTACGATCAGCACAGCTACTTGATTTGTCCATTTTTTAATCGTTTCGAGTATATTAGCAACACAACGAATTCTTCAATATCCCAAGAACAATTTCAAACATGTGTACTAACCAACGCTCCTGCTTCTGCAGCTGCAGCAAGATGAAGTCCTGGACTCAAATTCTCTACTCTGTTCTTGGAATACCTTTGCTTAGCTCTGCTATAGCTGTGTAAGCAAAGCCATGTTGCTGTGTAAGCATATAAAATTTACAGATCATAAAGTGATAGCATGACAATCTAAGTTTCGTCTCCGTTCCTCTAATAACATGCAGTAAACTAATCTGACCAATTATCAGGAAATAATAAAGCATCCAAGATCAGATCATTTGATAATCTCATTTGTCTTGGTTCATTAAAATAAGCTCAATGGCACACTACTACAACAACAACAAATCAAGCCTTTATCCCATCACACTAAGCTAGTAAAATTAAACTCCATAGACTATTATCAAGACAAGCATCATCCCATGAAAATTGAGCAGCTAAGATTCTTTTCTTGCATTCAGATGCTTAATTTACAACAATGTCATCTTCTCTCCCTTTTTCTTGTGTAAATATGAATTATGTACTCTTCTGATACAACTGGATTAAATGCCAGAATCCCTCAAAACATAGCGCAGAGCAACAATAGCAACTCAAAACCACTAATCCATTGAAAGAATCAATTCAACGATGACAGAACGACATGCAAGAGAAAAAGTATATTTCTCAAGTGAAGGTAGATAAAAAGGTCAACAGAAGATGTATCGAAAATGAGTTCACTCTGTGATCACAAAGTACTCACAAGAAGAAGTATAAGCCCCATGAAATCGAGGATCCAAGAACAGCCGGATAGAATCCTGCATAAAGCCCTTTCAGCCCCTGAAAACAACCAATTCAGCTGCATCTTAAGTAACATTTCATCAACAAGCTGCTTGAACAACCCAAATTTGAACTTCAACCATAAAACCAACAACTTCAAACATCGCACAAAACTAAATTTGACAAATATGCCAAAACCTAAAAAATATCACCCACTATATCGATTTCCTACTAGATTGGCAGTGGTTGTAACACAAGGGCCAAGGCAATAACATACACTTCAGAATCCTTGTTTGTTAGCGCAGTAACACCACGTTCATGTTGGTTGCAAACCACCAAATAGAATCTACAAAATCCACTAATCTAGGCTTCACCACGCATCATGACGCTACCAGCAGCAATCACAACCAACAGAAACCGAACACATTCACATCGAAAAACGATGAAACAGAACAGCGACAAGAACTTCGACACCTCACCTCGTATCGCGCAATGGTGAAAAGAGCGTGAGGAGTGTTATTATAAGCCGGAAGATGCGAAACCCTTCCATCATTCACTGATCCATTTGAAATTCGATTCGCACAACAATTCAACCATCAGATTCATTACTAACTAAAAGGACTAATTGGGATCGAAATTCGACGACTGAAAAGGAGCGATTGAAGAGAGTGTGTGACCTTGGAATCGGGTACGGACGACGTCCAGGGGATGCATGGCGGCGACGGTGGCGAATCCGGCTCCGGCTCCGGCGACTCCGTTCTCCCATTGCCACCGCGTCGATTCGGTGGAAGACGGCGATGTTGCCGCCATGGTGGTGTCGTCGGCGCTGTGATAATAATCTGTGTACTTCGATTATTACTATCAAATTTCGTTACATCAGTAGATGAACACAAACGATAACACAGGTGTTTCGGTCCAACTGTCCCGACAGGGTTTTATCACTGTTGCACATAATAGGAGGACGGTTAATCTAGAAACTAGAAAATTATGATTTAGTATTAGTTCGTATCCGCATGATTCATGGAAGTTTTAAACGAAAAAAATTATGATCTATTGAGGTGATTAAACAAATGTAATTGATCAAGATAATTAATTAATTCGAAACCAATGAAAATCATGATCGACATTGTTTGAGTTTTATTTATTCATAAATATAAGGATGGTTTGACTGACGTGTCCGTAACCGACTTAGATATAAAGATATCAAAATAATTAAGTAATATTATGACCAATCAAAATGAATAATTATATTTGTCGGATTGTAATAGTCCAAAATCAAATGACAAACCCCTCATAAAAATGAAAAAAAGGAAAAAAAAAACTAACTAAAGTCAAATGATTAACTAACATATAATGATGAATGATAATAAGTATCATGATAATCAAAACCATGATTGATTAAGCCATCAAGAGGAAACAAAAATCATGATTGATTAAAACAAGTAATCTGTGAGATTGTGACGATTCAAGATGACTAATTAATAAAAATCTTATCAAAATTAAGACCGATCAAAATGAATAATAAAATCATGACCGATCAAAAAAACGACAAATCAAAATAGTAACCAATCAAAATCAATGATCAATCATTCATTGACCTTATATGCTTATAATTGATTGATATGTTTGGTGTATAGCGGTGGTAATGTTTTTGTATCTGATGTGTTGAGATGAAGTCTCTTTATGAACTGGAAATTTGGACCTGTAATGTTAGGTGCTAAGTGCCGCGTGCCACTAAATGGTACACCATGTTAACTTCATGTCTAGGATTGTAGTTTGGGTGTTAAATGTGTGGATAAGCATGATACATGGACGCATAACACCAGATTGTACACTTCCTAAATTTTCTAATAGTTGTATAATTCTATTGCGAGTTGTTTCTCAGTGAACGAAAGCATGTTACATAAAGGTTTGGTCCAACCTGTGAAGGTCAAATTACTAATATCACATGAGTAGTTGATCACCCGGTTTTATTCTTTCGGCAAATAAGACATTGATTATTCCATCGAAACCTCGCTACAAGAAAGCAAACTGGTGCAAAAATTCACTATACATTAGTCACCGAGCACATCATGCAAAACTCAAATTATAATCTTATATTCTAGGCATTGATTTTCCTACAACTTTTCCTGATCTCTCCTCTTGTGCCCGTCAATGGCGATACGTTCCCCAACTTAACTATCGAAACAGCAAACTGCTCGAAGAAGATATCGTTATTCTCTTCATAAAGCTTAACTAGTTCCATAGACGGCCGACTCTGTGTAAAGAGGACTTGGTCCGAATTCAGGAGTCCCTTGGACAAAAGTTTGCTCTTGTAGTAGCTATTGTCGAAGTGAAACGGAGAAACTTAGTCCAAAACGGATAGGTTCTCGTCGCCCCCTCAGCGTGGGCAACGATGCCTTAGTTCCGCTGCATATGGTTTGTTGAATGTATGATCTGGTCGCTCGTTTCCTGCTTGGTTGTAGAGTCTTTGCTTGAAGCTGATGCACCTCGCATCACCAATTGTGTGACTTCCTGTACGCGAGTATGCGTTTTAAAACAACAGATGTAGAAACGCACAATTCTATCCTGATAGGAAGTGTGTTAGAGCAAACTGTACTTTTAATAAAAAGTACTCAACTAATTAAGTATCAAGTTTGGAATACCCGGACAATTTCCTCGAGTTAGTATCATATATATAGTGCAGTAGCTAGAACTACCTGAAAGAGCAACGAGGCCAATGACGTCAAGCCCTTGTTCCTCGAACAACATGAGAAGGGCTTGAAAGCTGCTAGTAGGAGGAGGAATATTGCTGTTAGAGCCAGTCAAGCTTGCATTCATCGAGTCCCTTCTTCCTAAGCCAGCTTGGCCCTCCGGTCTGCACACGGCACAAAACACATCATAGCGTCGAGTTATTCAAGTCCAGTCACAGATGAATGCGTTCAGTGAGATAGTTTCTTGGAGCGACATGCTTACAAGAACGGTCGAATCTCTAGCAGCAAGCAGGATGATGTCAGCACAGGATACAGTTTCAGGGAATTCCTTCTCTAGCGCAGACTTGATCTCATCAATGACCTCAAGCCCTCGGAGGGAGTCTCTATTCAGGTTCGAAATCTTTTCACTCACTACGGTTTCGTTGCTGTCTAGAAGTACTGAGCCGTTGCATCCCTGCAAGTGTAAATCTGGTATTATGATTCATTACCTGTATTATGCTCTATCACTATAAGTGAATAGGGAAACCAACAGATGTTGCCTTAGTGCTATTCTTATTTTAACAACCTCAAGTAGTTGTACTATTAAGATAGTAACTTGTAATTGTAATATCAATAATGCCCTTTGGGTGAACCCTCGGATACATAGACATAGGTCAATTTGCCACGTCAGGTTCATATACCAAGTAAACTCATGTTGCAGCAAATAGCCAACAATCATTCTCAACCCAAAAAATCATTGTATCCATCAAGATTTGAACCTTGATCATTACGTTGATAATTAAAGATAGAGGTAAAGAAAGCCTATTTGAAAACCATATTTCTCAAACCCAGAAGTTGTAGCAGATAGAGTTTTCGAACTGACCTGAACAAAGCAGTCATGGAACAAGAGCCTTAACAAAGAAGCGGCCATTCTCGGCTCCTTAGCAAAAGCTTCAGCAACTACCTGCTGGACGATCTCTTGAGCTCTTGGGCAAGAAAGGCCATAGAACTGAGGGTACAGATTACCACCATTGTGATTAAGGGACAAGCAGCATACAGGAGCCAATGCTAGTAGATATAGAATTCCCTGAAAGCTCGACCGATGCATTGCCATCTACTTGGATGCTCGATTCTGTTCGATCTCAAGAGGAAACTTGAGTTCAAAGTTCCACGCAGAGAATGCTTGATGGATATCAAATAAGATTCTGTATATAAATCCTGGACTTCGTAGAGTGTTGTGAAGTTGTTGGCTTGCTATCCAAAAGGTGCATTAGGTTTATGCAATGTGGTCTTGTTACATGGAAGCAGTCAACCTGGTTTTTATCACCTTACACGATAACAGAAATACACAAGAAGAAATCCTGTCAAGCTTGTGAACCATTTACAAATGCCTTTACTAAAACTTCCATTAAAAGTACCAATTAAAATCGAATAAAAAAAGCAAAACAAAAAACCCACATATTCTGGCCAGACGCATGATATGGACAAGATGTACGTGCCACAGCCTTACCATTTAAAATCATATCTAAGAGGCAAAATATCCTTACAATACATGAACCAACACTAACTGCATCGTCAAGTATAGTCCTACCGCTACCGCTATTAGACGAGGGAAGGGACAAATTCATACAAGTACAACTGAACCGTGGTATTTTTACCATGTAGTTTATGCAGAGTAGAACTGAACATCATCCGAGTGCTGCAACTTTACATATCAAATCGACAGTAAAAATCTTCTAGTTAAAACCGAAGAAGACTACTTTTGGGGGTATGTGCTGACTGAGGAGCCTTTGTTACGACCTCTTTAAGTAGCCCAAGGATTAACTACGATCAGATGGATCCATATCTCACTTGAGTTTGCTGCTGCTGCCCGGTTCCCTGATTGCTAGTTTTTTGCCCCCTCAAAGAAGCTGGATTGACAAATGGGTCAGTGTAGTCCTCTGCCCTAGGGTAGCTTTGGGTTCCTCCAGTCACCTATACCAAGATTTGAAAACAAAGAGAGCGATCGAGTAAGTATAAGGAGTAAGGGGAGCCAGGAAAACTAGCCACAACCAACATCCAACGGTTGCTTACAGCTTGTAAACATGCAGACAAAAATGTCATTCCAGGTAATGCGTCAAGACCACGCTGCAAGAAACGAAACTTGAATGAGGCTTCCATATCATTCACATATCAGGAGAACAGGGAACCCAGTTTTGGTTGAAAATGTAGCGGAAGCTTTACCTGGTTCTGGAACCGTGCCTTATAAATGAGTCCTCCGCAGCAAAACAAGGTCAAACAGACCATGAATCTGGTCCAGCACAAAACATCATCTAAATGAGACTCCATGATAGAGTTACGAAGTTGCATAGGGTTGGGAAACCCACATTGGAAATTACCAAATATGGCATCTAATATATGTAGTTCATGTGTCACTTTTCTTGTTAATAAAATACATGTGTGACGTATCAAATGATCTCAAACATCAAATTTAACCTTTGAAACAAGTGACTAAAGGAACTCTGCATTGGAACGAGTGAAAAAGAAACCACGGAAGGTATAGCATACATGAAAGAAAAGACTCCAAATACAGCCCAGCCTTTTGTAGCTTCCTTCTCTCTATTTTGCTGGTAGTCTGAAAAATTTTGACAATCAAAGCTTAAATCTACAACAGACATGGAGGGCTACCAAAAAATGCAGATAAAAACAATACAGAACATCATCTTACCACACATTTTTGTGAGAGTGAATTGAATGGGCTCGTAGTTCTCTATGGGGATTGTGAACTCAACCTCAAATGGAGTATCTCGAGCCACCTCACCTAGAATTAAGTTATTAACATAAACGAGGAGGTTTAGAACAAAGTCAGTCTAGGAGTGGATAAACAAAATGAAATTCTAACTTACATGTCCAGTCAACAGTCAGAAGACTTGGTGATAACGTCGTGGGTGGTTTCCCCAGAGCAGCTGAACCTGATAAACGAACCTCCAAACCAGTTTCGGGAACTACCTGAACAAAATAAGAAAGAAGTGAGTTCAAAACATTTGGACCTAATGGCATACGATTCACATAACATCTGTCAAATTTCTCACAAGCAAGAATTTACAAACACAAAGAAATCACCATTCAAGGGGGATACATTTGGCCGAAGTGACTGGAGGAAAATCACAAATATGGTGAATATTACTTGCATAACTTGCAAGAATCAAATTGCCCCGTAATCCACCCTGGCTAGAGTGGAAAACAGATATAGATCAGAAATCACCTTAAACGTCGGTTTCTGCACCAATCTGGACAAGGAAGCCACCGCTGTCATGTGCAAAGCTACTTGTCTCTGTTCCGTGCTGAAGCTGCAGCAAACCAACATCTAGACTAGATTAAACTCGTAAAAAAAGATGAGTAGGGGTAATTAACAGATCTAACATGAACATAGCCGCGTGGATGGTTCAAAAACTAGCCCAAAAGTACACTAACTCGTCTCAACAAAAACCCACAGATAAATATTAGCTTCAATAGCATCAAAAAGAAGTATGAAGTCCGACAATCATAAGCTATGAGGAGCTACGAATAGAAACAATTTAGCATGCAGATAATACCTAAATTCTCCATGAGACTTCTCATAACCCAGCTGAGTCATGCCGTTATAGACCTAAACGTGAAAAGACAATCTCCTCGTACATCAGTGTATCCTGAAGAACAAAATTTTGAGAAAGAGGAGAATGATAACTTACTATTTCCCATGATCGTGGATGGAAACCAAGAGTAAAGCCCTCAAAAACACGCAGACGATGTTTCTCACATGGCATGGCAAGTTCAACGATTACTCTGTCCACAAAAGTAAAGAAAAATATTAGAGAAGCTGAAAGGTTCAGAGGCATGCATGACAATGACGCAGATGCTGATGACTACGAAGCTCACACCCTTGTTTGCAATCAAATACACGGATGCATTTCGTTGAGTAGGCGATGGTCGAAGAGGTTTTCTTATTTTACCTGCAAGATGATTCATATGTAACACTGCATATACATCCAAGATCTCCTGAAAAGAACAGAAGGGGCATGTTATTAAATTAACAAACAGTTTTCCTATGTTCTAAAGCCTGCCAGAGAAATTGCTGTTTTTATGGCTAAAAGATAAAAATGATAAATTACATTGATTTGTTTGGATCATGGCAAACTACTAGGGGAAACTTCAGATTTCATTTGAGCCAGAAGATACCTAGTAAAAGATTTAATTATAAGTTGACAAACCTTTGCATTGACCATTTGGACAACTTCCACAAATGATGTTCACCTGAGTCATGAAGTAAAAAGATTTAAGAATTCAAGTCAACTCATGAACTATAAGTGCAGCATATCTAAACTTTTCTCATATTCTGGTGATTTATGGAAACAACCTGCGCTGTACGCCCAAGCTTGCTATAAGTTCTCTCACAATTGATCAAGTCACCTTTGTAGTACCCCTAGATAATTCAGTAGATAATAAGAGGGCGTGCGAACTACAAATATTTGCAAGTCAAACATATTGTAGGATCATTGACGGGCCAGAAAATTTGAATAAGCACATAGAAGTGCAACAAAATCTTTCATCCTGTTTTCAAAAGCATAATTGTTTTACTCGGTATATTCCTGTGAGTTTGAGGATTAGATTTACTTGTATAAAGTCAATTTGTCCGGAGCCAGAGACAAAGTAGTTGGATTCATCAAATCGACCGAAGTCAATATAACCCTGTGAAGCAAGAAGACGAGTATTATAGTTCAATCAAATAAAAGTGACAAAAAAAGAAAAAAGGAAAAAAAAGGAAAAAGGAAAAAGGAAAAAGGAAAAAGGAAAAAGAAAAAAGAATATGGTGCAGTATAAAATGAATCAATGCATCAACATCTTTACAAGAAGTAGAGTACCGCTTGCGATCTACTCTCAACGTCTTTACAAAATCTAACCACCAAGTCAGAATCCTGAAAGAGCATAGATGACAGTCCATCGATTTATAACAATGACCACAACAACCACAATGTTGCCTTCAAACATAATCAATTGTACTACAAGGGATTTAATTGCTCGATAACATAGAAAAAAGTACCTTTTCCTCATATTCAAAGAGATGTCCAATGAAGCTAGTCTGTAAAACAGTCAAGGAGAAACTATCTTGCCAGATAACATCCAAATTTCTACCTCCGGGATCTTATCTCATTAGTCAATTCCTAGTCTATATATAATCGAGAATTAAGTGTCAGATGATCGACAAACTAACACATAATTAATGCTTGTTCTTTTCTCATGAATACAAAAATGGCCATATTCTTGCAACTACTGACTGTCTGGTGAGCGTGAGGAAAACAAAAGGTTCTAAGAAAATCCAAAATTCAGAAAGTTGAGCCAGGGGTTAATCAAAGAAGCAGAATGCAGCATTGAGCACCATATTCACGCTTGAAACCATGAAGTAAAAAGATCCACGACTACTAGTTACAACCGCATATAGATTTCAGATCCTAGTAATCACACAACTAAAATCCAAGGATACAAAATCCACAAGGCGACTAGAATTATCAAGAGCATAGCAATTTGAACTCGGGACTGCAACGCTGGCTCCTCCAAGCGCCTGCAAGAGCACAGCTAAAACAAAAGAGTCTGTAAGCAGGATTCTCAAATAATCATAACAATATTGCTAATTATATTTTCCACGGATCAAACGCAGATACACAAACGGAAGCAAACAACACACCAATGCTAGCTGCCACGAAAAATCGATGCCAGGAATCATAGTTAACTGCGTCCATTGGTACCAATTTCATAACCAACTATCACAGCATATCCACTTGATAATCAACCATCAAATTAGTACCTGCGAAATTGCATCAAAATTATGATCACACTATAACATAGCCAATCGTAAATTCTTCTCATATGAACTCTAGTAACAATAACAACCCAGGCATTTTTATCACGAGGGGTCTGGGAACAACCAAATGTATGCATCCTTGCCCCTATCGCGAACTACAGAGAAATTGCTTTTTAGAAAGAAGCAGATCGAACTGGGTAATAGAGACTCTCGATTTGATTCAAAGAAACGTGGAAAGAGGATCGATGCTCAATTTTGTGCCCTAATATTTCACTCGACAAGAAAAAGGAGAATGAAGGATATCGTCTATGGTACCTCTAACGAGAGAGAAGCGGTGATGATGGCTCGTTTCTGAGTATAATGTTCGATGTTAATTTTGGCGAAGGAAATTGAAGTGAAGGGCTTCTGCAAAAGATATGTTCGTTGCAGAATCTGCCATCAGAATCATGTCATTTTTGTTGCTGTCATGTTGATTCGTGTGTCATGTATAATCCCCGTTCCATTAAAAATAAAACATTATATTATTATTATATTATTCAATATGTATTTTTAATAATTTCATTATTTGTCTTAACGTAAAAATATTATTGTATTAAGGTTGAAGTACATAACTTAAATTATCATTATTGTTTCATGATAATTTTACGTAAAATGATGTTTGATCGTCTCACGAACGATTCATAGTTTGAATAATCTAGACCAACACTGAGATAATAACTCTTTGAGAACAGCAAACCATTTCGTTAGCAATGTAAGCACGAAATACAATGTCCCTTACAATCCAGCTCTAAAACCTTAGAGCAATAAACCACACCCATGCCAAAAGCTTAAATAACAAACAGATAAACAAAAAAGCAGCTTCAGCACCCAGCAGCCTTCCAGATTAATTCAGCAAGTATTTTTAGACTGCGAGTCTGGTGTCTATGGAATCGAAAAGCACATTCCTGCCAAACATAATATACCAGCGAGGCATGTATTCTCCTTCTCAAACGAGCTTGAGTTGTCTTCCCTCGAGATATCTTCACATACCATTGCAACCATTCATCACACGGTCTGGGCTTAACTTTAGTTCGAAGGTATTTATCAAGAAGATCAAGCAAAACACAAACATACTGGCACATGAAAAAGACATGGTCTCGTGTCTCAGGGCTACACCACACAAGGAACATGAGTTATCAGTGATAATACCTTTTCTGCAAAGCCAATCCTCACTTCTCAATCCGTTCTTAGCCATGAGCCATACTATAAACCCATGACGAGAGAAGATATCAGTATGCCGAGTTAATTTCCATCACAAAACCTGCTCATCGGAGTTAAGGAGCTTCATATGCGGTTTCTTAACTCTGATGAGGTTTTAATCTGGATCAAGTACGAATTAAACACTTTCCATATATACCTCTTACTTTATATTGTATTTAACACTTTTTTATTCGAGTAAAGGACAAGGAATATGATACTTTCATTATATGTTGTTAAGGATTAATGGATGGTGGAGATTAAATGACTTGAAAATTTCAAAAACAAAAACAGTTTAAAAAAAATCTTCACCATTGAATGTGTTCTAACAACACATCATTTGTATGTTAGTAGCAACGAACTTTCTTTTTTATTTATTCAGATGTTACAAAAATCCATACAATATTTTTATATTCTGTAATTTTTCATATAAAATATACTAAATTATGTTTTTACTGTTACAAACGCTCCACTTCCTCTCCAAATAAATCTCACACTTTATTATTATTATAAAACAAGTGGGATAAATGATGAGTTATTATTATTATTATTTTATTGATGTATATTAATGGAATATATGTGAGAGAAAATAAAATGTCATTATAAATCAAATAGATAAAAAATGAAAGAAAAAATAAAAAATTATTATAAATTAAATAGGTTAAATATATCCATAAATATGTAGTGTTGTAATTAATACAAGATTAACCAAAACCTGTTACCAAAAAAATCAAACTTTAATATAAAAAAAACTAAATTAATTATATATATAAATAGATTTCAACACGCATTTACTAGGAATCAGGCCAAACGATAGAAACTTAAGGAGAATGAAGAGAGTAGTATGTTTTTCTACTTTATATCTTCCTTGATAAAATTTTGACTAACACACTAAAACGATCAATCTTTATCTACACAAATTCATCATAAAATATTAATCATTATATAATATAAATAAGGAATTTTTTTGGTTAGTTCTTCACATGCCATTTTATTATTTGTTAATAGTTATGCACATATCAATATTCTATTGGTTTAAACATATCAACTATTTATTGGTTTATATATGATTATTAAAAACATCATTATTATTAAGCATATGAAGGGTTTGAGTCAACTTTAACATTAAAGACAATCATATTATACTAAATCTACATATTAAAAGAGTAAAATCAAACCAAAGATAGAAATAAGATGAAAATCTACGATAACAAATGAACTTAAAACGCACCTATATCATTCGAGATATAAGAACTATCACCGGTGTGGGTCTAGTAAATATATAACACAAATGTAAAAAATTTTTTTGTTAGTCCTCCACATGTCACTTTCTTATTGATTAAAAGTTATGCATATATCAACATCCCATTGGTTTCAACATATGAACTCTTTATTGATTTATATATGATTATCAAAAGCATCATTATTATTAAGCATATGAAAGGTTTGAGCCAAATCATTAATAAGCATCATTAATTTGCTGTAGCATCAAAGATAATTATATTGTATCAAATCTACATATTAAACGAGTAAAATCAAACCAAAGATAGAAATAAGATGAAAATTTACGATAATAAGTGAACTCAAAACATACTTATAGCATTCGAAATATAGTGACTATCACCAATGTAGGTCTAGTCATAATAATATAAGGGATTGTCGAATTTATGGTTAATCATAAATGAAATTATCTATGAGTAGAAAGAATCCAACTATGATTATTTAAAATTTATGATTTAGCAAATTCAAAATCAAAAAAAAAAAACTAATCAAAATGATCATCAATTTAAATTTTTAATTATACATAATAAACTTATTTTCACAAGTATCTCATAGAGATCTGTTTTCGTGATCATGTTTTTCTCATCAGTCAGATTGTGTGAAACAATTTGGAATGCTACGGTATATACTCTTTTGAAAAACATCACCGCCAATTTTAGCCCGTTTCTATGAACACAGAGCCCTTCAAAACCTCAAAACCCACCGCGACTACAATGAATAACCCCAATGTGCCGCCCTCGCCACATCTCAAACCCCATGCGACTCCGATGAAGAACTCCAATGCGCCCACCACTCCACCACATCGAATCCACACTCATCGCCACCCTCACCACCGCAACCCACCTCTCACACCTCCCCCAAATCCACGCCCTCATCTACCGCTCTCACCTCCACACCTCAAACCTCATCATCTCAAAGCTCCTCCGCACCCTAACCCGCCTCCGTCTCCCCTTCTCACACCCTTACCCACAAGCCATCTTCAATCAGGTAACCTCCCCGAACTCCTTCCTCTGGACCTCGCTCATTCACGGGTACTCCTCAAATGGGCAATGGGCCGAATCACTGATCGCGTATAAGAGTATGAGAAGGGCAAGGGTTTCTGTGTTGACGTTTACGTTGTGTGCTGTGATGAAGGCGATTGGGGGATTGGGAGAGGTGGATTTGGGGGTGCAAATGCATTGTGAGATGATGAAGATTGGTGGGTTTGGGTTTGATTTGGGGTTGGGAAGCGGGTTGGTGGAGATGTATGTGAGATGTGGGAGGTTGGGGTGTGCATGGAAGGTGTTCGAAGAAATGCCTGAGAGGGATGTGGTTGCGGTGACAGTGCTGGTTGTGGAGTTTGCGAAGAGGGGGGAGATGGGGTTTGCGAGGGAGGTGTTTGATGGGGTGGTTGAGGGGAATAAGGATGTGGTGGCGTGGAGCGCGATGGTGACGGGGTATGTGAGGAACGCACGGCCCGGGGAAGCGCTGGAGGTGTTTCGGAGGATGATGGAGAGTGGGGTTGGAGTGGATGAGGTTGCGTTGGTTGGGGCTGTTTCGGCTTGTGCGCAATTGGGCGCGAGGAAGTATGTTGGTTGGGTAAGGGATGTTGCAGAACAATCGGGGGTTGGAGTTGAGAGGAATGTTGTCGTTGGGTCTGCGTTTGTTGATATGTATTTGAAGTGTGGGATGCTGGAAGATGCTTGCGAAATCTTCCAACGTATGATCAAGAGAAATGTGTATTCATATAGTTCAATGATTCTTGGGTTTGCAACTCACAGTCGAGCCAATGAGGCACTAGAATTGTTCAACGAGATGTGCAAGACGAACGTAAAACCAAATGCAGTTACGTTCATCGGGGTTCTCACAGCATGTGGTCATGCCGGGATGGTGGAACAAGGGCGCCGTTTCTTCTCCATGATGAAGGAAGATTATGGCATTGAGCCATCAGCTGATCACTACACCTGTATGGTGGATCTTCTAGGAAGAGCCGGATACTTAGAGGAAGCTATGCATCTTGCCGAGACAATGACAGTGAAGCCTCATGCTGGTGTTTGGGGCGCACTGCTAGGAGCATGCCGTATTTACAAGAATCCCGAGATTGCTGA
Source organism: Drosera spatulata (assembly GCA_035668315.1). Lineage (NCBI taxonomy): Eukaryota > Viridiplantae > Streptophyta > Magnoliopsida > Caryophyllales > Droseraceae > Drosera > Drosera spatulata. Next base: position 14,388 of record JAOVYX010016588.1, read on the forward strand.
AATCGCAGCCGCCCATCTGTTTTCCCTGGAACCGAACTCCATAGCAAACTACATTCTCCTAGCAAACATCCACGGCTCCGCTGGAAGATGGGCTGATGCCTCAAGGGTGAGGAAGCTGATGAGAACAAGAGGCTTGAAAAAGAATCATCCTGGTTGCAGCTGGATCGAAGGTCGTGGAGGGACGATCCACGAGTTCTATTCGGGCGACACAAGACATCCAAATTGGAAAGAATTCAATGACACATTGCAACATGATCTCTTGATAAGATTTAAGCTTCATGGTTACGAGCCGATACTGGATTCAGTTCCATACGATGTGAACGATGATGAGAAGAAGCGAATACTGATGTTTCACAGCGAGAAACTCGCACTGGTGTTTGCTTTTTTGAATCCAGATGATGGCGCGAGCGCCATCAGGATCATGAAGAACATCAGAATATGCGAGGACTGTCACTGGTTCATGTGTGTTGCGTCTATGGTTATTGGAAGGCAGATTGTCATCAGGGACAATATGAGGTTTCACCACTTCCATGATGGCAAGTGCTCTTGTGGGAATTTCTGGTGATTAATCAGCTCAAGTCCAGATAAAACGCAGATCACATAGTCAATGATTCAGGTATGTTATGTTCTTTCTTTCTTTGTTTTTCTTTTTTTCTTTTTTAATATGAAATGTTATGTTCTTTCTTGAACCTATACGATGAAAGCCACCATCTTGTTCTAATTCATACTCCTCCGTATTTATGATTTGATCTTATTTTTATTGAACAGAGAATCTGTATTTATGATTAACCATATTCTACCTCTCTTAAACCCTTTCAAAATCCTGTGTTTTATGCATGATCAAAGATCTCAGCATAGACCTTTCATCTATCCTCGTAATCTTCCAATGAAGTAAGCTCACTACATTTCCTTCTTGATGTGCAACTGTCAACTAGGCGATGATGCCACCGCGAGATGCCGACGTGTCATTTCTCCCATTGCTGGCATGCTACGCGTAGAGCCTTTTCCCAATCTGGAATCAAACATGCCATGCAACCTGACTACGCTTTCATTACAACTATTGTCTACTTAAACAGTCAAACTCAACCCACCGCTGGCCGTAGCTCCGATCACCTTGTCTTTGTCATCACATCTGAGCTAAGCTTTTGTTTACAATGGCAGATCCAAACCGTCGAACCGGAGACACGGGCGGCCGTGGTGCAGCCCGGGCTCATGGGACCGGAACTGAAGGCTATGGTGCCACGGGAGGTGCTCCCGGAACAACCGGAGCATATGGTACCACTGGTAATATCCCTGGAAGCACCGGAGCATATGGCACCACGGGCGCTATCCCTGGTAGCACCGGAGCATACCCCGCCACAGGCGGTGTCCCTGGTAGCACTGGAGCATATGGCACCACCGGAGGTGACCCCTATGCGGGGATGACCGGAGGATATGGAACTGGAGGATATGGCGCTACAGGCGGTGTTCTTGGAGGCCATGGAGCGTATGACGCCACTGGTGGAGTCCCTGGAGGCACCGGGGCGTATGGTACCACTGGTGGAGGTGCTTATGGGACTGGTGCCCATGGTGGTGGGTATGGCACCACGGGTGCATATGGGAACACAGGTGGTGATCAGCAACAGCAGCAGCCTCGTCGAGGCGATGGTGGCGGTGATGATGATGATGATCTTGTGGGTGGTGCTCGTCGCAAGGACCAAGAGGCGTATAGCCGAGGACGTTGAGAAGCTGTCAGGATTCCCAGGAGCTGAATACCAAGCAAGAGGGGTCTTTTTATTTCTGGTTTTGTACATGTTTATGTTTGAGTATCTGTATGTATGATGAGGCTTGCGTATTTTATGGTATAATGAATAAAGAGTTCACTTTTGTTCATTCTGTCTGAAAACAGAATTCTATGTCAGGGCGTGCGATACATGATTAAGCATATCAACAGCAGCACAGGTAGACTGGAAAATCTTATTCAGACCAAGTCACAGACATACTAGTATAACGAGTACGATACAAAGGTATCACTACACGATTTAATAAACACAGCCGATGACAGGTTACTCTCATCGACTCGTTGTCCCTCGTCGTCGCCCTTCCCAGTCTCGTCGGGGAGCTAGTAAGGACCCGTGAACCACGTATGTCCATACTCTCCGGTGCCTCCGGTGGCACCTCCGTGTACGCCGGCGGTGGCTGGCTTGGTGGTCTTGCTGATATATGCATTGGTCTCTTTCAAGCGGTCATGATCTGCCATTGTTTGTCTTATTAGCAGGAAGCTGTGTCCTTCAGCAAAAATAGGACAGTTGATGCAGTATATAAATGACATTGTGAATACCTTCCAAGTACATTGCAATGGATCGTACACGTATCATGTCGAGTCATCGGCGCGGTGGCCTTTTCCTCGGAGCAGGCTGTGCGCAGAAGATGTCACAGAGACCATAGACATCAGGCTTCGTCCTGATCCATATAATCGTTAGCTAGCTGTCCGGTCCATAAATCAAAATTTATAAACATGAACGTTCTCGCATGAAAAATGGGTAAGGACATGAATATGATATGTCTTGATCTTATGTATGAGATGGTAATCATGACCAGAGGACAATCCCTTATATTTGAGATCCAAGTATTGTATACAATCGAACTCATAAGACGGTTGAAAATTTAATCCCTTCCATAAACTGAGATTAGTAAGTAGCACTATTACATATGGTACACAGAAAATAGAACTCTGTTATCAAGTTTAATTTGGGAACCCTGATAAAATGTCAGTGAAACAAGGGTCTTGTCTTGTCTGGGAGAGATTAAGGAGATAATGTCAATCGAACTCATCGGGGCTTTTATTAGAATAAAACTATTTATAAATAAAATTATCAAAATAAATTTATAAATAATTTAATTATTAAAATGGAGTATTACGATTTCGGATGAAGACGCAAGGCTGCGTCTTGAAACCAAAAAAAAGTACGGCGCCTTCAGCTTTTCTCGGAGAAATGCCCACCCACCTATTATGCTAAGCTTTATCTGAACGAGACAAAAAGTTAATCCAAAAGCATGAGGCGTGCATGTTTTACCATATATAATGGGATAGAAAGGAATCTCATTTGCCCATGAAATTAATATGATCGCATAGGAGGATGTGGTCAAGAAATTGGGTACATGAATACAAAAAGCTCTGCGCGATTCCCCACACTGTTTACACTCATTTTTGGATTATCCTATTCTTAGATCAACTTGCACAATAAACAAATAAAAACTGAGGATTGGAAGAATTTTTGTATTTTGCCTCTTTCACAATTTCTTAGATCAACTTGCATCAATAAATAAATAAACAAATTTATCTTTTGTGAATTTATTTTGATAATTTTATTTATGAAAAATATATCGTTTTGTCTTATAATGATGTCCAATTTAAACAAATGTGTGTATTCATTCTATACATGCACGCATAATAATCTATGAGGCCATATTAATTTCATGGGCAAATGAGATTCCTTTCTATCCCATAATATATAGTAAAACATGCACGCCTCATGCTTTTGGACTAAGTTTCGGGAACCAAGGAAGTCAAATTATGTAAAGCTTAGTCTACAAGAACAAAGATACGAGGTGTACAAAAAGCAAGCTTATCTAGCTTTGTTGGAGAAATTAACTACTTTTTGTCTGGTTAAGATAAAGCTTAGCATAAGAGGTGGGTGGGCATTTCTCCCAGAAGGCGTCCCTAAAAGGTGTCCTGCCTCGTTATCTGAGAATCGCGCTATATTTTCAAAAATAATATATTTTAATAATTAAATTATTTATAAAATTAAATTTCAGAATTCTTTTTATAAATAAACCTATTTTAATAAAAGGCCGTGTTCATCTTGGGATTGATCGTAGAAGTCAATCCCATGCAGGTTTCGGAATGAAACTAATGATAAATAGCGATGGACACATGTATAGTGATCCTAGATTTTAACGATGACGATGAAAATAGATCAATTTGAGAAAACTATATGACTCTATTACCAGATTCAGTTTTCTAGGACACCCACAAACTAATCCGAATTCATAGCATCATTCCAGAATAGAAACTTGTGCATCCTCATCCAAACCCATCACCTAAAAATGCCACGATAGCTCCGACTTTGACACGTGTCGTGACATCAAGCCTCGACCTGCCACGTTTCTTCAGCACAACAGCTGTTGAACCAATCCATGCATCCTCATCACTCGATTTATACCCCAAAATGAACCAAACACCAACAGAAACTCTTAGCGTCACCCTTTAATTCACATTCACAGAAACCATTTTGTTGCTCTTTGACGTGAAAACAATGGCAGAAGGGGGAGAATATGGGAGGAGGCCAGTGAGGCAGACTGACGAATACGGCAACCCGGTTCACCAAACCGGCACTATGGGTTCGTATGGAACCACGGGACATAGCGCGACTACAGGCGCTGGATATGATGCACATGGCGTGCCTGTTGCCACTGGTGGTGGTGCTGGCGAGCACGAGCATCGTGGTATTAGTGGCATGCTTCATCGCTCCGGGAGCTCTAGCAGCTCTAGCTCGGTAAGATCTCATTTAGAACATTAGGATCATCAATTCCTGAATTGGAGGGATGAAATTGATTCTATCTGTTAGATTTTCTTGGATTTTCGATGCGGTTATCTATGAAGTAGGTGCATCTTAATTCGTTACAAATGTGATGGTGGGAAAACAATCTCTCAGTTGTCTACGACAGTGATAAGATTGTTTTGAATTGTTCCAACTATGACGATAGCTTATGACTCGTGAATCCATATTAATTCGGGTGTGGAAAACTGCTGTATTTTGAAGAATCTTTGTCCTTAAATATTATCAATTGATTCGATCTTGATTTATATTGCAGTCGGAGGATGATGGACAAGGCGGGAGAAGGAAGAAGAACAAGAAGGGGATCAAGGAGAAGATAAAGGAGAAGATCCCCGGAACCAAAGAGCACGAACACGCCCCTCAGGCCGCGCACACCACTGCGTACACCACGCCAGGCGCTGCGTACACCACCGCTGGCACAGCTCACCACGATGATCATGAGAAGAAAGGCATCATGGACAAGATCAAGGAGAAGCTCCCTGGCGGCCACTGATCAGGCCTTGTTAAGATCAATAAAGACCCTCATACGAACTTCGATTATCTTGTAATAAGTGACGAACAATTGCGTATGAGACGCGTTGTATTGTGGTTGATGTGTTAATTTGGCTTGAGCATTTGCTTTGGGACAATGATATTGTACTTGTTTTTGTAATAAGTTTATAGCATCAAAGTTGAATGTGTCGATGCTTCTTTATCCATTACAAACATGCAAGTAAAAAGTGACGAACCTACAATGTTTCACCATGAATTTGAATTGGATGTTCGTTCATCACACATGATACAAGTTTATAATATGGGATGAAGCGAATGTGTCTCAGAAAACTATTAAGAATATTTCTGTCTGATCATAGACGCAATATCTTATGTATTTTAAAAGGATGATATAATTGTGTCGTTTAATTAATTAAACAAAATGATATAGAAAAACTTGCCAAGGCATGGCAAGAGCAAGCCGACATCGCCCGTGCTTATTTGAAAATTTGGAGAAGGCCAACAAGCGCATGAGGAAATGGGCGGATGGGAGTTTCAGACAGGAGACCTTGTCCTAATCAAGCTCCAACCTTAAAATTATAAAGCATTCCGGAGCTTGCACAAAGGGTTGATGCGACGATACGAGAGATCGTATCCGATCCCTGCGACGAGATACGATCCCGAGATACGAGGGGTCGTATCCCATCGTCAGGTTGATCTAATAATTGATCTAATAATTGTTAGATTCTTGAACTGTTGTTCCACTCAATCTTAAAAGGTGGCTTACGGGGCTTCCAAAAAAAAAAAAAAAAAAAAAAAAAAAAAGGGTACAGAACGAATAATATTTTGACCAGAAGTATTACTTGGTTAATCTCCATTGAAAACGAATACTTGCCTTTCATCTCCATCACACTCCGATCATACAAGGCAATTCTTGATCCTTTTCCCTTCCCCTCCTCTCCACGTCTCCTCTCTCTCTAATCCTTGCTACAATGGAACCGATCAACAAACTCCAACATCCATTTCTCTTCTCCTCCCATGGCGGCGGCGGCGGCATCGATTCACGTTGCCTTCACAACTCGAAGTACCAGCCGGAACCGAACCGGACCAACACCGATCAGTATAACGATGACGAACTCGTTGTCGAGGAGGATCGGTGTTGTAGATCTAAGAAGCGGCGGTCAATGCAGCGGATCTGGTGGTGGTGGTGCTAGGGTTCGGTTTCGGAGTGTTGAGAGTCGGTTTGGTGGAGAAGCGAGTCCGAGGAGGTTGAGGTGCGGTGCTGGTTCTGTTGGTGATAATGGAGAAGGAGGTGATGGAGAAGTGGAGAGTGGTGGTGATGAGGATGTGTATGTTGATTGTAGTGTCATGGAGGCTGGTGAGTCGTTTTATGAGTTTCCTAGGGTTTGGATTTCGGTGTCGGCATGCTCAGTTTTGGTTGATTTACTTGATTGTTTCTTGATTCTGCGTTTTGCGTGTGTGTTGTTTGCAATGTTAGGGTTCATGTTAAGCTTGTTATCAGGATGTTCTGATTGATAGATTGCGGTTGTCTGGAAACATCAATGCGATTAGCAATGATCGCATTGTGCTGAAAGCGAATCAGTCATATGGTATAGGTTCTACTATTTGTTATAGAAGAACATGGATCGTGTTCACTGTGTTCGTCTCATGTTGATTCACAGTTTAGAGAGATATCAAGTCCTTCAAGTGTCCGCAGGCGTCAACAATGCTTAGAATGTCAAAAAGGACCAAAAGGAAGTGTTTCTTAGCATTGTTTAGTAGAATTTTCTGAATCAGATTGTGATGTGCTCGATGGCTCATTCGATTGATTTAGATGATCAGAATGCGACAACGGTCCTGATGAAACTGTCTAGGGAGAAGTTAGGATTCTGAGAGTAGAAATTGGTTGAACCGGCCAATCAGTGTGGTAGTTGACGGATTTATCTACGAATTGGTTGCTACTCATCGATTGTTTGATTTTGCGACCCATGTTTCATAGGCCGTTGAGCAACAACCATCACCTGATGTTTCCTCATGTCTGTCATTGGTTCTGTAACAATGAAGAAACCAATAGTTTGATGTTCGACTTTCCTTTGTAGACGAGGTCATGAATGAATCAGATTCTTTCCTGATAAAGATGATAGATGGAAGGTACCTCAGATGCGTCTATGACCAATGGAAAGGCGGATACCCTCCAGATTATGTTTCGCATCCCGCTATTGTTCTGAAAATGGAAGATGATTGTGGCCTCCTTCTGCCGATAATTGTTTGTGAGTATGATAGTCATTTCTTTTGCTTCACCTGCAAAGAATGTATTTCACCAGAATTTTTTTCTAACCTCTGATGTGCAGCGGAGATGGCTAGTGTTTTGTTGATGGCAGCAGTTCAAAATGTTGAGATGGTACAGCATTGCATATTTTGGGAGCCATTTTTTTCAATCACTCCAGCAAAAGGAAAGAACGATTATAGCGAGTTTTCGTGATGATGTTGCTAAACTGTCCGTGAACTTGTAACGTTTCTCAGAGCAGGCCGTTCGTGTATCACGTGATGAAAGTGTTGATTGAGACGGTGGGATATGAGGTAAAGTTGACCTTAGATATATTCAGTGTCCTCTTTTGGTGATGCTTTTTTATAAATTACTCTCAATGCTTATCTTGTGTTCGACCATCACTGCGATTTTGTGTGTCATTGAAGGTTAAACTCGTAAGGATCACTAAGCGAGTACAAGACAACTACTGTGCAGAGTTATGCATAGCAAAAGTAACTCCTGTTCTGTCCTTCGATTGAACGCTGTATTTCACGTTTGATGGGCAGTGTTGTTACCCTGGACTGATCACGCTTATTCTGCTGAAAGGTGGGTGATAAAACAGAGTTGCTGAGGTTTCCTATTCGCCCTTCCGATGCCATCAATATTGCAGTTGGGTGCAAGGTATATTTTCTTGGCTATTACTGTTGAATGCTTATTAAAACTTAGAACATATGTGTTCTCGAATCTTGATCATGTAATATCCTCTTTTATAGGCTCCGATACAAGTGAACAAGCGGTTGGTATATGCTGATGGCTTGAAGTTAGTTGAGCCAGCTGGACTTCTACCAGGGGTGCATCTTTTCGATAGAATTCTATGTTCTGAGTTGGATAGGTTTGTAGATAATCTCACTTATCATCGTTCATGTTCCTATTGGGAGCGTTACCCAAAAAAAAAAAAAACAAAACAAAAAAGATTTTATATTCTTAAGTAGAGCATATGCTGCAATTGGCTTGATGACAGACCGGAGGACCGCCCTTGTTTGATAAGTGAAGAGTTTATTCTTCTTCGCAACATGATGATTGCTGCAGTCGAGGAACGTTACCGTGATGCAGGTATGTTCCCTTGTGATCTTCTGTGGAGCAATCATTGTGATAATTGAGATAAGAAGTGGCGATAAGCTAGATATATCTCTAGCTTTTTGATGTCGTTAGCACGACTTGAGTAATGATGAAGAGGGTATGTTCCCGTTTACTTGTTTGTCACTTGATGCTTTTAAACTGTCCTTGTGGAGAGCAGCACGATGGAAGAAGTTGCTCAACCAATTCCGAGCCAGGAGACCTAAACTCCGTGACAGGTATCTGATGACTATTTATTTCGGTTATCGCTCATTGTTTCAATATACGGGAAGATTTCATTAGAACTCCCAAAAAGAGAATCACACTTGTCTCCTATGTTGCAATCTTTGTTCAAGTCATCTTCGGCATTTTCTATAATTTTGTGTGCCTCCACAAAAATCTTGTCATCTCTCATCGTATGAGTAGCAGAGAATGCTTTCAAACACTAGAGTTTCTTTCGCTGTTAGTGTTCAATTGTTGCCGTTTTATCCCATTGATGCAGGTAGCTCTGAAGCTGATTTTACTTGCGAAGTATGTTGACCACGGATGCATTGCGAAGGCATCCTATGAGCTGACGAAATTGTGCTTGTATATCCTCTTTAATGATCATCGCCTCGCTTGTATGGATAGATTTTGCATGAAAATGTATATATGCACATGCTGTTTAGACTTTCGAAAATTCCAAACATATATGCTCTGGAGGAATGTGAATGAAAAATTGCTTGATTGCTACCCTTCAGATATGTACTGTCCAGACCCATCAGAAGGTGGACTAACCTGTAAATAGGACATTATCAATAAGACTACTCTACATGCGTAGATCATGAAGTCGTTCGAGCTCCCATTTAAAATGGTTAGTTCGTACTGTCGCAACAACAAAGATCTGTGTCCTAAACTTGAAAAGTGGGAAACATACCGTCATAGTGTATATACATATATAGAAGCAATACAAAAATAGCAAACCAATGTCAGCAGCAGCTGCTCAAAACCAACGTATCAGAAGCCAGCCCGATGAAGAGAAGAAAGGAGCATACAGATTGACAATGAAAGAGACAACTGACAGAGAGATCCCAAGCGAGTTTCAAGGGAAAAACAGGTGCAACACTAGACAGCAAAAGCGCCGGACTCACGGCAGGGGTTTCGGTGCACTGCATATCAACAAGTGGTTTCCATTAGATTTATCTTCGAACATGTACGAATCTGGTTGCAATCAGATAATTACGTCCAGCAAAGTATATGTGTATAGGGGGGCCGCACGCTGATATTCTAATATATGTCTTGTAAGTCTTCTTTCACCAGTAGAACTGCATCAAATGGCAAAGATGGTCATTCATGGAGACGAGTGACGACCACGCGAGTGGTGAGGCAACCTTAAACAAGAAGGCAAAGCTGGTAATATATAACGTTTGCAAAATACCAGCTTCTTCTTCTTT
>JAOVYX010016589.1:0-24255 GCA_035668315.1 Drosera spatulata
AAACAAAAAAAACAAACACTTTTCCTGATGAGGATAATAAACTCATTGCACCATTGTTTCATACCAGGACTTGGTTAATCTCCGTAAGCTTTGGCTCCATGTCAAAAAATCCAGATCCTAAGGCATTATTTCGAACCTTTTTGAAAAGACCTTAACATTACATTGTGCGATTAAGTTATTCAAGCCAGAGAACCATCAACATCTGCTGCCGGATAAGCATCTGTCATTATATCAATTGACGAACATTTAAGCAGTAAACCTGCTATTATGCAAGAGGCAACAGGAAGAGAAGAACATGGAGGGAAGGAGAAATGTAAGCTATATCACGTCAACCGACGCTAGTGATTGATACACTGCAAAAAGAAGACACTAAAAACTTGGCGCAAAGAGATTCTTGGTACAACTGAAAAAGGATCTTATGGCGTGAAGGAGAAATGTAAAGATCAATATATATAGGTATATCACGTGAACCGACACTAGTGATTGATACACTGCAAAAAGTAGACACTAAAAAACTTGGCGCGAAGAGATTCTTGGTACAAGTGAAAAAGGATCTTATGGAATCTTGCCTGACTATCAACCTGTAACTCTATCATAACATGAGTCCATATGCGTAAGTATACAAAATATGAGGTATATATGAAGGCTTGCATAGCTCTAGAAAGGTCATACGCACAAGGTCTTAATACATCCAGCAGAGAGCGGAGCGAGGGCAAGCTACCATAAGACATGTCGGGGCTTTGGTAGGTTTGGTTGAGCATCTGTTTCACTGGCAGCATCCTAGAATCACTTTCTAAGATAGCCCACCTCCCCAAAGCAACAGAAAATGCTTCACACATGCAATGTCTCCCTTACTTCCTTATGACGCTTCCCAGTAATTCAACGAATGACGTCATATTCACATGCTTCACATATGTCCAGTCCACTGGTATACGAAGCATCTCATTAAGAAGTTACTTCTCACAGATACTGATAGATCTGTTTAGTCGTATATTCCTAAATGTATCTCAATCTCAATGACCAGATACACCTTGAAAACTAAACAACAGTTCGGAAATAATCAAAGTCCATTTTCAGAAGTACTACAAATCATTATTTTCTTTAAAGGGGATAGTTGGCTCGATAATGCCTTCTCTTCTGAAACATTTTCCATAGGAATTACGAGTCATCATATCTCACACTTGATTAATTTAGTCGCAACTCGCAAGGTGAAGATTGATTTACTCTGGAATAATCTGAGCATGATAGTAATGACTGGTCTGTAGTCTGTACTATCTAGTCTTGCACAGAACAGATTTTTTTCAGATCAACTACAAGGTTTGCTTCATCAAGGTCTAAATTATTTACCCATCTATATTTGGACATCAAACTTTCATGGCAACCACATTTTATCCACACAAAAAAAAAAAAATTTCAGGAAACCCGAGTTACGATTGAAAAAGTTGAAATTGCACATGATTACTCGAGAAAGGAGAAGTTATTACTGGACCCAATGGCAAGTTAAAGACTAAAGCTTGACAAAAAGATTATCCCCCATAGCCTAATTCCACCATTTCACATACAAGTAATTTGTAATGTCATACCAATCAAATATGGCTCAAATGTTAATGATAAAAGTCCCCAATTTCATCAATCCAACACTATTTCCCCCGATCTTTTTTTTTTTGTGTGTGTGTGTGTGTGTGTGTGCTAAGATCCCTGACTCCATTTGCTTGAGAACAACACCATTTAATATGAGTGAGACTTTCAACTTACTAACAATACTCTCCATCCACATTTAAAATCCTTCGAAGATAAGGAGAATTGAGGAAGATCAAAGCAGCATCGTATCCATTTGTACATCAGTTATACCAAAATAACAGAAATCCAAAAGAACTATCAGCATTCTCTTGACTAAACACCCTTCTTCAATCTAACCTTCACTCATTTTTTGGCTACACTTTGCATGAAATGCTCGACTACCACTTCTAAACTTCTCCTTTCTAAACTGAAGACAAGAAAGGACATTGCATCCGCCCTTTTCATTCAACTTCCTCAAACTCCTAGCATCAACCAAACTAAACAACATCTCAAAAGCATAAATCTTTCTATAACTTCTCAATAGGACAACTCAGTATTATTCCTTATATTCGTTTACTTTCTACCAAGTAAACCATTTTCTCACATGAAAAGTAGATTACCACGGACCAGTTACTTAATCACTCAGCACCCAAAGCCCCGATGAAGAGCAAAATCTAGGAGAGGTCAATTATACACAACCTTAACTCACGACCAACAGGATTTCTCAGTTCAAAGCTAAATCTATCACCAAAACATCTACTCGAAGAGATAACAATGTCCCGAATTAGCCGCAAACATTAAACAAGCCGACATCATAAAGCACCACAATCTCGATATCAATTTCAGCTCATCACAACACCTTAACATTACCTCGACCTCAACTTCCTCAACAACCTCCTCAACCTCCTCTTCAGTCTCCGTCACCTCGCCGCTCGCACCACGCGCCACAAGCCTCATCTCCCTCACTCCGAACCCGCACCGTCGCCGCAACATCATCGTCAAACTCAGCCGACTTGCTCGTTTACTGAAATTGACCGCAATTGGACCGGCCTTGAGCGGTTTAAAGGAGGAGCAGGCGGTGAGGGATGGTAGAGCGGGAGGGGTGCGGAAGGTCGGACATCGGAGTAGGGTCGCCATGGATGGGAGAGACAGGTGGCGGCGGCGGAGGAGGAGGACGAGATGGGTAAGGTGTGAGGGAGAGAGTAGGGGAGAGTGGTGTGGTGTGGGTTTGGGTTGGGTTTATCGGCTGTTTGATTTCTCGCGTGTTCTGGAACAGGCAATGAAGTTGAACCTCCTCCAAATTTCGTCCTAGATTACGATAAAATATTTATGTTATAAAAAATAATCAATTTATATATTATGAATTAATTTTCATCATTAATGATGAACAATGATGGATCTAAATTTAAATTTTTTTTATTTGAAAGAAAATGAGTATTGGAAATTGTTTCCCAATACGTAATGGACTATCCTTTGCAGCAGAAATAGTAATCCGCCTAAATTATACTCTTTTATCTTAGAACAACTATAATAAAATAATTGATGTGGAATTTTATATATGTATTAAATTTTTAATATAAAGAGATTCATTTCTTTCAAGATTTGTGAGAGAAATATGATAAATTGATATGATATAAAATAAAAAAATAAATGTTTTGATATTTTTAAAGAAAAAGTTTCAAATATGATATTGTTGTAATTATTATGAAACATAAAAAATAAATATTGTATTTATTCTGAAATGAAGGGAGTATGCATTAGTTTGATTTGATATGAAATTTTATAAATATGTCGGTTAAATTTTGATTGATTTGATTATCAAATTAATATTTTTATAATGATAGTGAAGTTTACTGTAGTATTTGTTAGAGCAGTTAGTGAAGTGTATTGTATCAATTTCTATAATAAAAAAATTATGCTTTGTATATATTTTAAAATGGTAAAAAAAATATTATTATGTCGATTCCTCGATATCAATATGACTTGTATTATAAGATCTGTCTAAATTTATCTACAACATCTTACTTTTTAATACTATTGTTAACGATACAAAAATTAATGTCCGATATCTAAGATTAAAATACATAATTTAAACTATCATAATATTTTAGGAGAATTTGTGAAAGATACTGTTTGATCTTCTCATAACACGAGATAAAATTCGCATCGATAATTATGTTAGTCAAACGGTTGTATTTAAATTGATATGAAGGGAGTGGAAACTAGAACGATGAAATGAAATTTCATTCAGATTTGTGAAAATTATTAAGTGTGATTTTTGTTTTCATATTATGGATTAATGAAATCAATTTTTTTAAGGATTGGTTTTTTTAAAAAAAGAAATATTATTTGTTTTGATTTGTTCCTTCATTTGATACATTTTTTCTCTGAATCGAATCTTATATTTCTTTTTTCCTCCTACATATCAATCAAATTGTTTTCATTTGCTATTGTCTTCTTCTAATAAGCTAGTAGTCGTCACCCATCGACACTTTGACATCATCCACCTAAACCACTGCCGATGTCACCGGCTCTCCCCGCACATTCCGGTCAAACTCCCCACATCACCCCTCAATCACACCTTCAATTTCATGGGTGGTTTGATTGACCATGGAACCCACAGATACCCATAACCAAGGAGCTGGCTTTTGATGCACCAAATTTCCTCATAAAAATAGGGTTTGTCTGCATAAGATGAAGGAGGAAATCTTTCTCTCGCTTTTGCACTGTGAATATTCAGTCGACGTGGGGGAGAACAGCCTCGACGCAGTGGGAAGAGCCATGACGATAATGACGATTGGGTCAATTGACCATCACCGGCAAGACCATCATCCTCGAGTTGGAAAAGCTCGGACATCATCGATAAACAGTGCGTATTTGTATTGGGAGCATTGTTTTTTCATGTTCTTTATATTTATAAAGCCTAATCTTCATCGACTCCTGCTGTGTTTTAAAGATCGTATTTTTGCTGATTCTCAATTTTGGACACTATTTATCTTGGGTGGAGATCAACGTGTTGATTTTTCCAGGGATCACCCGCACCCATGTGGTAATCGGCTCAATCATCTCCTTCAATGTGGGGAGAGATCAGAGCATCGAAATCCACCGAGTAGTTTTTTCATTTTATTTTGTGATGATAAATCCGTCGACGAAAGTTGATTTAAAAGGTCATCCCTGTTTACGGGTTATTTGGTTGATCAAATAAAAATCCTTTGAGATTTTCTTTGATTTTTTTAGCTCTATTTAAAATAGTGTATATTTTTTAAGGAAAATAATACACACTGTTTGTTTTTTTAAGCACTGCATTTTATGTACTCTTTTAAAACAACGCCTATTTTTTGTCACTGTTTTAGAACCATGATGACGTGCATTGTGGACGCGGAGATGAAAGTGAAGACGAAAACGGATGGCGGTTAGATTTAAGATTAAATTTAGGATTATAATGGATATTATAATATTTTATTATAAATTATTGATATATTTTATTTAAAGATAAATAAGATTATGATTTAAATTTATAGATTAAATTATAATAAAATTTTTATACTATAACGTATTAATAACTAATGAAATAAAAAACAACCTATAAGTAATTCTCTCTTTAAATTTTAAGAGGATACATTTTGCAAAAAAAAATAAATAAATTTGTTATTGATAGTATGAGCTTTTTTAAAATATATATTGAATAATTATTAAAAAAATCAAAATATATATCATGATATACATAAATTTAGATATATCTAATTAAAATGAACAATAAAGATTAAAAAATAATTATTGATTTTTTGAGAATATGAATCAACTTAATAATAATGAACCTATTAAATTTTTATTAATAATTAATTTTAATTAGATATACCTGCCCTCTGCACTTATGTATGCTATGATTATACCGCAATTGTGGTCTAAAACCAGTCGCGTGTTCCTCTATCAATCAAACCGCTGGTGCTCCCAATACCTACCAAACTATATACACTCCCGGCAGAGAAACGTCTGCGGACCGAACAAGTGCAGCGGCGGCGAGGATATGGCGGCGGAGTGTCTCCCCGACGAGCTATGGAGACGAATCCTGGAACTCGGAACCCAACGCGGTACCCTAACGTTCAGAGACCTCTGCTGCCTCTCGATCTCGGCCCGACGCATGCGGCGATTATCAGGGGAAGGCTCCCTCTGGTCCATACTCGTCGTCTCCGATTTCCCCAATAACAGTACAGCCGCAACAACCACGAAGACGACCGCGGCCAATGCTTCGTGGAAAACCGTGTATCGAATCAGGTTTGTATTTAGGGTTTCGCTTTTTTCCTGCTCAAAGCAAAACAATGAGCCTACGTAATCACATCAAGTGCAGGGTGTGAGGATGACTGAGGTGTATGCAGTCTTCGTTTTACTTCTCTTAGAGAGTGACTATTCTTGGATGTCTGGTGTTGACCCTCTTTGATCACATGGTGCCGGGGAAGAATCGTTTACCACAGAGATTACCCGTCTTGATTAATGCAATTGTTTGTGGCTCTCTACTCTAGAAATAAAATAATAATAATTACAAGTTGGCTTTGTAATAAGCTGCCCATGAAATAGTCTCTATTGTGTGCAACTTTGTCCTCCTCAAACCTTGTGTTTTACGGGATTATCGAGGTTGTTAGCTTTGTTCTCTTCTGATGGATTCTAGCTGAGAAATGATGGTTATGATTTTTTGTGACTTGTGATTGTGAAGGTATGAGAAGGATAGGGAGAAGAAGAAGGCGGCACATAGGAGGGCTGTGTTGAGATTGGAGAGCGTGATGGCTCAATGTAAGATGGAATTAAAGCGGTTGAAGGAGAAGAGGGAGGACGAGATGGGGAAGCTCAAAGTGGCAGTTGAGGAACTGTCGAGATTGGAGAAGGTCAGGTAAGTGAACCTCTTGTTGCCTGATTCTTTAAGCCCATTTCATTATGCTTACTGGTAAGTGAACCTGTTGTTTCTCTAAGCACATTTGTGGTCAGGAAAAGCCTTTTTTATGGAATCTATCTCACGAATAGAATAGGTATGTGACGGAAAAAGTAAAGTGTTCCTTGATAACGAGCTAACTGTCTTTTGTTGCACCTAAGGCTGCAAATGACCCGAGCCGAGCCGAGCCAAACATAGCTTGGGTTTGGCTCGTTTAGGTAAATAGTAGGATTAAGCTTAGGTTCAAACTTGATTTGAGCTTAATTAAGTCGAGCCTATCAGGCTTGTTTCATAAATAGTAAGGATTGAGCTCGGCTCGACTCGGCTCGGCTCATTTATTCACTCGAGCCTAATCGAGTCGAGCCTTTTATGAGCAAGTTATAATATCATTGAAATTTAAGAAAAAAAATTCTATTATCAAAATCACAACCTAGAAATTTTATGGAAAATAAGTTTTATACAAAATGTATTAGTTATATTGTGTTTATAAATATGAAAATTAAATATTATGCACATATATAATTTCGAGCCGTAAACAAATTTTTGATCGAGCCGAGTCATGAGTTTATAAATGAGCGAGCTCGTGAGCCTATCAAGCCGAGTCATGGGTGACTCAAGTTTGGCTCATTTGATTTTATGAGTTTAAAATTAAGCTCAAGCTTGGCTCATTAGTTTGACTCATTTGATGTCACGAGTCTAAAAATTAAGCTCAAGTTTGGCCCACAAGCTTAATACAAGATACACGATTCTAGCTTTTATCGACTCGAGCCAAACAGGCTCACGAACCGGTTCGGTTTATTTGCAGCCCTAGTTGCACCCTGCTAATCTTGGTCCTTGTATGGCTTTAGCCTTGAATCCTAATTATCCCCTCCCCCCCCCCAAAAAAAAGTGCTTAATGATGCGCCATGAATATAGTGCCTAGGCGTAGTGTTGCAAATCGTGCTCATTGCAATGTTGTTGTTGTTTTTTTTTTTTTTTTTTTTTTGGAATATTCCTACCGAATGCTTAAAATTTTGATTCTTCTAGATATCATACAGAAAAAAAGAGATTAGTGACAACTAGTAGATCATATGTGGCTCACAACATATCGACAACTCGATGATTAGTGATTAGTGCTCGAGAGATGCCTAAGATTCGCAACTTGGCTCAATAAGGAGAACATTAAACAATGCAGGGAAGAACCTTGCCATGGTAGCTGTGTAGTGTATATAATATGATAAGATTAAACGATTGGTGTAGTGGTGGTTGTTATTGTGTATGTTGTGACTGATGGGTGTTTCACTTGCATTTTGTTAGGCAAGCTTCGGTAGCTTTAAATGTATGGCAACCTGAGGTTGTTCGTGACAGACAAAAGCAAATAGTAGAGCAGTGTTCAGTACCTGTTGAGTCAAGAATCAATGCACTTCAGATGGAAGTTAAACTCTGCAGGCTGCAGATCGTTGCACTTGATCGGTCTCATGTAAGGGCTTTATCTATATCCTCTTTGGGTCCTTTTCTTCTTTGAGATTATGGAATATATTTAGTGGCTTTTTGTGGGTATGGACTTGTGCGTGATGTTAGCGGGATGAACAACGTAGGCTTGAGAGAGCAAAGGAGGAACTTGCATCCATGGAGTATCATCCACTACGAGATTATTCTTCAGCAGGCAGCATGATCAGCAGCTCCAGCTCTAACATCAACAGAAAGAAGCTTAAAAGAGAACAGGATGGTTAGCAACTATCATTCTATTTGAATCATGGAAATTATTTTCTCTGTTTTTGTTGTGGTGCTACTCAATTTACATTGGAATTTATTGTTGCAATTCTCATTGCTTTTTAACTCTCTTTTTTCGCGATGTTGATCTTTTTCATGAATACACCTGTGGTTAGATTTTTTCCCTTCTTTCCCTTATTTTTCTCTTTGCATTATTTTTTCTACAAACATGAAGAAAAAATACTTGGTCTAGTTCTTTTGAAGCACACAAGAGGTGATAAAATTCTGGTTCTCTGATTAATTTGATCCTCAAAAGAAAATTCTGGTTCTCTGATTGCTTTTTCAGATGCTGGAAACCAAGGTTGCTCATCATCATCATCCATGTACGGGTATGGATAGCCAGATGCATGTGTCCAGACTCTGGCATTAATCCATTTCTGTTGCAAGTGCCCTTTGTCTTGTTAACTCATACTCTATCCATTCGAGCCAACTTTGTAAAACATGGCGAACTTTTGTGAATGATGTGATGTGCAAGGGGAATGTCTACACTTGATGTTGATTTACTACCAAAATCTACTCTCGAGTGTGATACATGGAATGCATGTGCTAAATGAATGATAGTGTGCATCACATAGAAGAAAGAAGGAAAGCCTGGAACAGAGGAAACCCTCTTAGCAGTCTTAGGAGAAGATAGTGCCCCCAGAAGAGAAATCTCAATGAGACTGCCAAAGAAGATGACGCTGCTGTTTATGCTCCAACCGGTATTTCTACTGCAATTGTAATACTCGTGTAAACTTCTATTGTTAAATATTTTTTGTAAGCTATTTGCGAATTCCATAGTGTGCTGATTGAAAAACATACTTTGTTCAATGCAGCTGATTGAAAAACATATTTTGTTCAATTTGTGTAGGTTTAAAGGGATCATGTGCTTCTAACAATCGTTACCGCTGTAAAATTCAAATTATGCAAGGTTCTTTCTTCCATGTACAAGGGTTTTTTTTTTTTTTCCTTTCAATGTACGAGGGTTTGATTACTTGCTATTAGTACAGTCATCATTCGAAGGTGCATTTTGTCTCGAGATACCACTAGGAAATCTCCTTCCAGGTTTGGATGTGAGCAGAGGAGATGAACATGATGAAAAGCAAGAGGAGAGGGAAAACAACCTCGAACTGATCAAGTTCACAAGGAGGTCAGCAGTATCGAGTTGGTACACTGCTTACGTCAAACTTGGTTCTCGGTGTAAAGTAATGTACCATTTCAGTCTAAGGTTATGACTTTTGAGTTACAACACATTGCACCATGAGAACATGCGCTGCTTAAGCATGTACAATGAACACATCTTCATATGCTTATTGTTCTATTTAACTTGAGCTTGCAAAGAACAAGGGGTGTTTTTCATGATCAAATGGTTATCCTCCTTGATCTGTGGTCAGGTGAAATGCTGTGTTGAGATTTTAATATGGCAGCGTTTTCAGTTTAAGAAGTGCACAGAAAATCCAAGACGTGCACAGTGCACTGCCTCATCTTTGAAACGACGCATGCAAAATCAGGCCTTTGCCGACAGACGGAGCAATAATCAGTTTGATACTTCAGTTCAAGTGAGTACGTAATCACTCCATAATGATTAAAATGATTATTCATAGACAGGACTCAAAGATGGAAGGTAGCATAATCATTCATCCATTCCTTGGCTAGTTCTCTAATTAATAATGGCCTAACAAATAAGAGCACGAATATCAAGTCGCCCACAGATCATTGTGCTCTCGACAGGATCAAAATTGGAACTGCATTTCAGGGGCATAACCAAGAGCTTCCAGGTGAGCAGCCATGGCCTTGTTCATCGGTGGTGGTCCGCACCTTAGTATCTGCATTTTTTCACCACATTATGTTTTGATTGTTGAATGGACAGCAAATAGAAGAGACAGAAGAGGCTAGGATCCATTATCAAGAGAAGGATCAATAAATACCTGGACATCAGGTGCCGGGGCAGGGCAGTATGCTCGAATCATCTCCTTGGTAATGAATCCGACACCACCATTCCACGATTCAGGAGGCTAGACAAGCATCAACCACATTTATCACGACGTTAAAGTGCTGAATATGATAGTTTACAGACCAACATTATTTGGTTATCAGAGGAGCGAAAATAAAGAAAATTTACAGAAAAGTTATTCTTCATTAACTTCAGCACGCAATTTAGCATATTTACTGGATTAATGTTAAAACTGTCTCATAATCTGCGACTGAAATAGGTGGGCTCGGGCTAATCCTAAGAGTTCCTTACACACAATCGTCATGAATCTGAAAGAAAAACCCAAGAATAAAGAACTACAAGCTATGAAGCATGAAATAGACCAGTGTGACACAAGTGATCAAGTGTAAACCTACCTGGTTAAGGACGTGATACACAGTGAAGCAATCTGGATATGTGGAAGCAAGGTTGTCCAATTCTTCCTGCAATCCATGTAAAATCCTCGGTTCAGTTGAAGATTCTCATAGTTATACTCATTGCCACACTCAACGGCTCAAGTGCAAGTACACTCGGCAGAGGTTAAGCACGCCGCCTCATACATATGCTGCATGCACGACTACTATTCCGCCCTTCGACACTGTAGTAAAATCTTTCTTTTAAGCTCAAATACAATAACTAGGAGAATTCCGAGTTATACATCTCTTGTATGCAGAATCTTAATTCTGGCATACATTATGTGAAAATTCTCATGTGGACCGCATCAATAGTTTGTGTAACACAAGTAGAGCACCGAATACTAAAGAGCTTCACTAGAAGGATAGGAAAACTGGATAAAGAAAAGAACAGCCAAGCCATAGCGATAGCTAATAGCCTAATGACCTTTACTGGTCAGTGATCAGCAAGCTATCAGCTATGTTCCCTCAACCACCAGAAGCATCAAATATTCAAGTTGCCAAAAAATTTTGCAGTTTGTGGAGTTGGGTTAGCCATCATCATACTTGTATCATAAATTCAAGTTGCCAGATATATGCAAGTCAGGAGAATGTAAGAAAATCAAGAATATCACCTTCAAAAGAATGTCCTCATATGTTACATTTCCATAGATAAGATGCACCTTTGTTCTATCTTTTGGATTTTCCAATATTGCTCGAGCAACCTATTGAGAGAGCAAATGAAACAAATTTAACTTTGAAATGTCTAGACAAGTAACAAAGAAATCAAAAGTATGAATCAAGAAATCAAATTATCCACAAGAATAAAGCAAGTGATATACTTGGAACATTGGAGTAATCCCAGACCCTCCAGCAAGCATGCCGAATGCACGAACTTGACCAGGTTGATACTTGAAGCGGCCCTGTAGAATTAACAAGTAAAAACTATCAATAAGTTCTTGCATAAATGTGCAACTGTTGGTGGATACCCATCAAGCATGGAAATGAGCGATATGAAGCTCAACATTCTTTTGATTTCTACCAGTTCATTTAGTTCTTTTCACAAATCCATTACTACCAGAACAGATACGAGGACAAAAGTTTTTTTTATGAAAGTTATGATAGGTATTTCAATTCTAGTTTCTACCAATCAAACTCAATCATCATATAAAGCAATGTCTTCTTCTACCGACAGTAAGAGTGGTTCACGGTGTTAAGATTGAAAAGCAAACCTTTGGTCCTTTCACAGCCAGAAAATCACCAACTTTCATCTCACGAAAATGATGTGACATGCGTCCTTGTGGGTACATCTAATTCAACACAAAAGCACCAATTAATGTATAGTTGAAGGGTAAAAGCATGCAACCAAGGGAACGCACACCAGACACAGCACCAACCTACCTTTATAACAAGCTCAAAGTGCCCAAGATCAGTATCTAAGGTAGTTGGAGTGTATGGTTTGATAACTTCTTCACCTTGGCTATCTTTTCCCCTGTTTTGAAGATATTAGCAGTATAACTAAGTATTTGCTCTCTTGATAAGATAAGAATTACATCCCAATCAAACACAAGAGAAAATAAGAAATACGGGACCACAACAAAGAATCAGGATTATGCTCACATATGAATATTAGCAAGATATCTATACGGTTCTCAAATTAATATCAGGGTATACATCCACCTGGACATTGCTCGTAAGCCGCATGCTTGAATCAGTCACACACACATACTTAAATTGTTGAGGTAATCATTTTAGGCAGAACTGAAACTTCTCCACTGCACAGAGGTCCATATCAATGGCTTGCAAGAAGCCATCGGGACAGAATGGCAGCACAAATGAGTTTGTGGAGAAACAGAATAAATTGGCATGTTGAGCTTCTTTATAAGATCACCCAGGAATGTGGCAAATTGGTCAGTTAACTGTGCGATCCATGAGCGTTTGATGATTGTAAGGAACATGAGATACCGGAAAAGCTCAACTGGTTTATTATAATGATGGCTAATTAGTTCTATCCTAAGCACTTATCCTGTCCAAACAAACACAAGACTAAACATTAAAAGGTGTTGTTTAATGCTGGGATTATTAGTCCCGGGACTCATAATCTCACGTTATCCTTTTCCTAAAACAAACACACCCTGAGGATCTAGTTTCATATGGGGAACCCGGAAACTACATCACCGCATAGCCCCGTCACAATGAATGTGCTATAACAACTTTCCATTTGTAAGAAAGCAATGGAAACCCCACGAGCATTAATCGTCAAGATTTGTTATCGGTTACCATACTCAGATTATGTTAGAAATTACTAAAACCACTACCTGTGCACAGTGAATGAACAACAAAGACCAGGCAAAACACAGAAAAAACACAGCAAGTAAAGAAGTGTGAGACTTTGATAACAATTCACATTAAAAACGCTTATAACACCATTGATCACAAATAATACACACACAAAAAGAAACCACATCAGGCACAAAGGTGACAAAACTGAACCTGCAGCTTATGTGTTGCCCGATTGGGAGTCCCAAAACAGAAGTCGGAGTAGGCAAAGCAAACGTGAACTTGGCAACATTATGGCTCAACTGTGTCCGCTTCACCAGCTTGAATTCCTTGAAATTCTCAGGATCCAAAAACCCTACAAAACAACACCAAACGATAAACCCACAAACCCATCAAAATCTCAACCATTTCTCATCATGAATCAACAATCCCAAATCGAGAAATGCTAACGACAGTCATTTTTGTGCAGTTACTTGAAAACTCTCTCATCCATCCATTGATTTTCCATGGGATAACCGGGAGATAACTACCCAAATCTAATACGAGATAGCACAAATGACTGTCCCAAACAACCTTCATCCCAAATCATGTCACAGAACCCAACAGCACAAACAACACCAAAATCCAAAAAAAGCAATCACCTTTGCGCTTCTTTCCACTAGACAACAGATAAACAGCCCCAGCAACAACAGCAAAACAGGCAACAGCAATGGCTAGAAATTGAACATCAAGCAACTCCCAAATCTCCATCTTTTTAACCTGTATCACCAATTGGCTCAACAGGGTCTTCGAACTTGGAGGAGATGAGTGATGGGTATGATTGGTTTTGGGAGTTTGGTGTGGTGAGGATTTGTGGGTCAAATATGTTGTGGTAGGTGAAAAATTGGGGGATTGGTTGCTTGAGTTGGGAGAAAGGAAGCAAAACAATGTGTTATGGCAAAAAGGGCAATTTGCACCTATAACAACCCTCTTGCCACTTATATACTGGGAAATCATAGGTTGGGTATTGATCTTTGAGAAATAATATTTCTTCCATTCTAATAAAATTATAATAAATTGATCAATATATTTATATATGTATTAAATTTAAAAAAATATTCAATTTGTCCTGAGAGAAAAGGATGAGGAAAAAAATAATGACGAGTGAATTGATATAATATAAAATAAGGATAATTTGATATTTTTATATGAAAAATATTAATAAATAAAATAAAATTATAATTTGAATGAAACAATCCAGTTACAATTTAATTGGGACGAAGAGAGTACATAACTTCCTTCAGTATTCGATGCTTTGTATATAATTCTCTTAATTTTGAAAATAGATATATCTGCGACAGAGATTTTTTGACAAAAAAAAATATAATTTCAGAATGATCATGTGTTAAAAATTAAATTTTTTTCAATATTTAAAGAATTAAATAACTATTTTTATAATTTAAATGAATAAAATATAACAAAATGATAATAATTAAAAGAAATTAAATACTATTTTCTCTTGATTTTTTTATAAGTATCAATAATCAATCTTGTGGGGTATTTGATGGCTTTAGAAAAGTGTGTTAAAACTAAGAAATGGTTGCTGCCATAATCAATGAAGTGGCACTGTGGCTCATGTTTAGGGAGGAAACGATGCATCAGCACAAATGCAAGATTGCAGTTTCTGGAAGACTTTCCTTTTCATTGAAAACGTGGGCTGCCTGATCAGGATTTTGGACGTTCAACATGTTCCCGATTTTGGGCGTTCAACATGTTCCCGATTTTCGACGATCGAGATAACCTCACTCGTTCGAGACGTCTTTTTTATTCGTTCACATGATTTAAGCACGCCCGTGCATGTGTGGGATGTGTTTACGTTGTGTTTGATGTGTATGCAATGATTTGTATGCGTTATGGTGTGAATAGAGGGATCAGTGGCATTGAACGGAGGTTTTTTGGACGTTCTGGCTGCAGAACAGTCGCGGGCGTGACCCAGGATGTCGTGCCCGCGACGAAGGAAAAATCTGGAATTTTGGCTACACAAGGCGTCGCGGCCGTGACGGCCTTCTGGTCAAGAAAACGATAATTTCGTGCATCGAATCTTAAATCTAAATACGTATTTGAGACATATAACTCATACGTATGGAAATATAACGTCAAACGTGCACATACGATCACGTTTGACATGTGGTGGGGTATTTGGGGTCGAAATGAACTAGAATGCACCCTTATAATGTATATATCGTCACGGAAGATAAATGAAAACGACCGCTAAACGATTAATTAAAAGGGAACGGGGGATGTGAAGCATAGTTACACTATCCATGTGAACTAATGAAAAGCAAACGAATAAGAAATATCGTCTTCTTGAACTGATAAGGACGACATTGAGATCCCTTGTGGATCCGTTGGATCGTTGGTCGTTTTTCTGAAATTATTGAGAAGGTCGAACATGGTGTCCCTTCTTCGATCCATTGCGATCATTTATTTCTTTGAATAATCTTGGTGGCTTGAGTTTGAGTCATTGCACTTCTGTATTATCCTCTGAGTCATCGTTATGGGTGAGAACTACTTAGGGAACGATGAGCATCCCCCATTTTCTTTGCATACATTCAGCGGCTTCTACGTCGTTGTGGCAGGACCATGGGTTGCTCTCTACCGGGAGACCCAAATTATTTCAATGTTGGCAAACAATACCACATTGAATGCGCACAAGAAATGCACGACGACCCATAGAGTATGCAGGTGCGAATATACAAAGTTTATTGGGTAACCCGACTGACGATTGACATCTTATCTCTGTACTCCGAGTCGGTCATATCCTTGGAGTTGTCGCTACTTTTGAGTAGAATCATGAACCGTAAATGAATACAAAAAAGAAAAAGAAAAAATAACTCTTAAAAGCGATCCGAAACCATATAAAGCAATGTAAATGATACTGGTTGATATGAGGCCCATATTTTCATATATATATATATTTTAGGGACTTTCGGCGGCCGTCATAGCCGTTAGCGGAAATTCCCTATAATTGGGATTCATAACTTGCGGTTATGTTTTTCAATTGCAGGTATGTCCCCAACAATACCTGAAGGCTCTTAGTGAGATATTGCATGCATATAGATGGTCTCACGTATTTTTGGATGTAATAACAGATCAGAGGATCTATCTTGTTTAATGTAATAATCAATTTGCGTTGTTTATGCATCCATGTAGTAATTAAAACAGGTAACGAAATTGTAAGTTATGAATTTGACTACTGTTTGTTGTTTCCTTGACATGTATACCCCTAAACTCATTCGGTTTGTTTGGACTCGTCACGGACCGGATCCGTGACGACATAACGTCCACATGTCTTCCGGCACGGAAATCCGAAAACGTTACATAAAAAAACGCTGCGATTAATATGAAATGGAGGGAATAATATACTTCATAAAAAAACAAAATAATATAGTTGTTTGTGAGTTCTTGGGTTTGTCAACTTGTACCCAGCTTGTGTCTTGTGAGTTTCGAAAAAAAAAAAACCTTATATATATAATCTCGTTAAATATAGAATATGAAAATAACATATCTATTAGATAGGATAATATATGCGAAATTTATCGTTATTTTTATGTGAATTTCGAAGAAAAGGAGAAAAAAAATGAAAAATAGCCTTTTTTTTTTCTTTATTTCTTTCAAATCCCACTACTCTGGGAATGAAAACATTTTAAACAAAATCCTTCTTATTTTTCCCCCTAATTCCTTTGTATTTAATAAGAAGGGGATGGAAAAGAAAAGAAAGTGGCTAATTTCCTTTCTTGTAAGTAATTAAGGGCCTTTTTGGTAACGATTTTGGTTTTCGTTTCAGTTTTCATTTATTTGTTGATAAAATAAAATCGATTGTTATTGATTTCTCTTTTTCAACTAGATGAAACTGAAATAGATAACAGAAATCTAGAAAAATGATTTTTTGTTTCTCTTTCATTTGTATTCAGTATTTAATTTTTTTTATATAAATCATTATTTTTTTTTATAAAGTGATTTTGGTTTCACTTATTGATTTTCTATTTCTCTTATTGATTTTGGTTTTTATAATTTTGAGTAGCAATACAAAACAACCCCTAAGGAGTTAAGGATTGATTATCTCATCCAATCAATAGTAAATGTTGTTTGGTATTCCTTTCGTCCCATAAAAATTATAAAGGATTGACTTAACAAGAGGATTTAAATGTGTGTTGATTTCGTGCGTAATGACATTTTTATCCTTATGATTATGTGAGAGAAAAAAGAGAGGAAAAAAAAGAAGAAAAAATAATGAGATGAATAGATGTGATATAAAGTAAAAATATATGGATATTTTAATAATTTTATAAAAAAAATTCTAATTAAGATAAATCTTGTAATTTTTATGAGACAAATGAAATATTAATATGATTATATGGCAATTAAAATTTTCTATGAATACAGTAACGGATTTGGGTGGATGTGCGTCAATGAAGAAAACAGGACGTTGATTGGGTAAACAACAACCTGCAGCATGAACAGGGGGCAACAAATACATAGGGGCGACCAACAACGTTGATGGGTGAAGGTTTTATAAAGGGTTGTCAAGATTCTCTTATTCGTTTTCTTCAATCACATAACTCGAACTCGATACCTAATTAAGAAGTAAACTTAAACCATTCGAATCAATCAATGTTGTATTTATCTATTTTTTTCAATTGATTTATTATAGAATAAACGAGTGATACGTAATTCTTTTCTTAATATCATCCTTCTAGTACATAAACAAAAAAAATCCCAATATAGATCCAATATTTTGATTGTGCCCAACTACGATAATCATAGTCAAAATTATATACTTTTAAACTTTGATTAGTGATGTAATTTATTTACTTTGTTCAAATGAAAAAATAAAACGTTTTCTCTTAAATAATGAAAAAATAAAATCAATAGTGTTCCTCTATATCGGATTAAGAGAGTAAAAATTAACCAAGTTAGAATCCCCCATCTTTCTCCGGCGAACTCTGTAACCCTCTCTCATCAATTCACCGGCGCCGGCGACGACGACTCTCACATCTCCGTCACCGGCGAAAGCTCGATCTTGACTCTTATCCTGCTCATTCCAACTGGTAATCACTCTTCTTCTCCTTCTCCACCACTCACTTTCGTCTCATCTACTCATCATATGCTCGATCTGGGTTTTTTACAGATCAGCAAAATCTCGCACTTTGATGGTGCCATTGAGCTGTTTACTTCGATCTTGAAAGTGAGTATGTTCTTGGTTATCGAAGTTTGATTTGAATTGGCATGATTTGGTTTGGGATTAGTGATTCTTTGTGGTGTTGGTATGTCAAGGAGGGTTAGCTCATTGGTAAGCAACTTTGTTCCCTAAACCTGTGATCAAGGGTTCGACATCTCCAAAGTGCATCAAGAGGGCATCGATAAACAGACTGTCTGTTGTAAATATTAGAGGGGTGAGGATGCACATATTTTGCTTTGTGGAGATGCTGTTTTGTTGTGATGCTGTCTTCTTGTTCCCTCAGCGATTTATGGTTATATTTCCATTACTTGATATATTTTCAGTACAGTACCAAGAACCCGAACCTTTCTCTGCAATGATATTTGAGTTGATGCATGATATGATGTTTATGAGTTCATCATATGTCATGGTATTTTGGGGATTGCTTGAAAATCCTTGTTGGTCTTTTTCTTCCTCTCTTGCAGGTTCTATCTTTCCTAATTGCACCTAACATCCACACAAACAATTTCATCTCGGCGATTCTCGTATTTTGTATATTTTGTAGCTACTCTTAGTCTCTAGTCCAGTAGTCTAACCCATACTATATTGATAAATGAGTAGCCGTCTCATACACTTTACTTGGTAGGTTGCTATTGAATGAAACATCTGTTTCTGATTGCCGTTTCGTAGTCTGATTGAGTATGTGGTTTTGTTGCTTCAGGACAGTCATTGGGCTGCTTAGGATGATATAACAGTTGGATAACTGGGTTTCAGTTGTTGGATGACAATGGAGGATCCGAGTCTCAATGAGATGGATTCTCTGTTTGAGGGGATGGTTTTGTTTACTCCATCTCAGATTGCGGAGAATAATGATTCCAATGCTGACCTTGGTCCTGTTCCTCCAATAAAAGATGATGAACCAACAGCCCCGTTACCATCATCTTCATCTGAACCCCTAGACGAGAACTTATTCTCTGATCTCACCATCATAGCTCCTTTAGAAGCTGAAGAAGCTGTGCAGAGTGTGAGTTTAAATCCCATCCCAGTAGCAGCGACTAAAAAAACGTCAGGAAGGGAAGCAGCCTCAGGTGCATCTGTTGCTCGGCAGATATCAAGAAAGAAGAAAAGAGCTAGTGTAAGGATTGGATATGGGAGGGATGTGCAATCTTCGGAGGATCATCTGTCTCGTTCTTATTCTTCAGATTCATTATCTTTGGATGAAAGTTCCTTGGCCATAGCTGAGACCAGTGTGCAACCTGATCTCAAAGGGGAAGAGGAGGGAAAACAAGATTCAGACCTTTTGTCAAGTGTATCAACCTCTGATTCAAGGGGGAAATCACATTCTAATCCACTGTCGGATGTGAGTAAACGTACTGCCAGTAGTTCTATTGGAATAACGGATTCTGTGGATGAACATAAGAATGCAGATGATGACGAGAAATCGACCCAGGAGGAAAATGATTTTTCAGAGATTCCTAATTTGAAAGAAGAAACTGGTACTTCGACAATTGCTGGGGTAAAAGAGGAAAAGAGTACCCAAGAGCAAGAGCGAACTGAGGATAAGGAAGCTGCGGAGTCCTTTGAGGTGAAATATGAAAGGATTAGAACTGAAATCTCAGATAAGGTTAGGCAGGCCAAGAAATCTGCAGCTTCTATATCTTTAGCTAGGAAGGAGTCTAGAAGGAGGAGGAGAAAAGCATCTGAAAGCGTTGATCTTGCATCTTTGAGGTACAAGGAACTCGAAAAGCAGCTAGATAAAGCTTGTGAGGCTGAAGATTTTGAAATGGCAGATAGCCTGAGTGAGAGCCTTGCTGCTGCTGAGAAAGAGAAAGAAGACTTGCTAAAAGATCTTAGAGATGCTAACACAGATTGTGACGCCATAGATGCAAAGATGCAGGAAGCTGTTGAGTACCAGATCAAAGTCGAGGAAGAATGTATATCATTGCTGCAACATTTCTCCGAGGTACAACACTTGATCAGTCATTTCATTCAGATTATGCATGCATAATCTTTTTCAACCCAACTATTCTCTTATAAGAGCCAAAGTAATTCAACTTGATCTGGAGGTCTACTCTGCTCTAATTTCTTCCTGCTGTCTTATTATGACTCTTGCGCATTTCAATTGATGTTAGTGCATTCTTTGTCACTAGGATGCAGCTATAAATGCAGATTCAATATTACAGAATGTGGAGTCAAATGCTTCAAGAGAAATGGATGAGTGGTTCTCATCAGCGGAGTCCTTGGAGGTCAAGAAGATGGAATTAGAAATCCAGTCACAGTTAGTTGATGAAGCTCATGCTGGACTCGACAGCTCAATCGACTACTTAGTTGAGGCTGAAACGAGAGAAAAGGAAGTTCTTTGCAAGAGAAAGGAAACCTTGGCTGAGGAACTAGATAGACTTCTTGCGTTAGTGCGACAAAAGGAAGCTGAGATAGCAGAAAATGATTCCAAAATTGAAGCAGTTGACAAAAGAGTAGCTGAAGTAGTCTCTGACTTCGAGGAGATGCGAACTGGGATAGTCACGAAATTCGAAGGCTTGCAGTCTGGCCTTTCTGAGATACAATTGCAGAACGAAGCATTATCGAATAAGCAGAAGGGTATTGAAAGGTTTCTTTTAGAGGAGAAAGAAAGAGGAGCTGCTCTTGCGAAGCTGGCCGTGGCTTCCAATGATATTGCATGCACATACGAAGAAAACCTTGTGATGAGGAAGGGCTTAGTACTCTCAATTCTGACATCCAGGGAAGAAAAGATAAGGTTATCAAGGGCCGAAGAGGAAATATTGTCCAGTATTCAAGTGCTCAAGCTGCAGGTTTCTGCTTCAAGATCTTCCCTTCAGGTGATTCTACATTCTAATTTTTGGCTGCGGATTCAGTTCCTTTTGGAAGCAATTCATAGCCTCGAAATTCACTCACCCTTTGTCCTGTTTTGGAAGTCATCATGCTCCTTTTCCTTTGTCAAAATTTTTTAACTGGGGTAGGATGATTTGAGTAGCTCAAATCTTTCATTTGGTAAGGTGATGAGTTGCTGGTATCTGATCACCGTGAGAATTATTTTCTAGGAAATCTAAATCAGAGTTAGAAAGAATATCGAAGCTATTCACTGTAAATCTTGAACAGCTTCTGCACTTCGCATATCTCTTCTTCTACTTGACATCCCACTGGCATTGTCTGCCTCTATTCATACTACTACTATAATTTTATGGAGTCTGCTACGTATACTGAGTGAGCTGATAAAATCTATATTCTAATGGAAATTTCATGGAATTGTAGAATTAGAATCAGAAGATGATGTACATGACAGATTGAAATGACGTCGTCGTATTCATGTAGTCGACCCCACTTGATGGAATAAAGGCTTGATTTGTTGTTGTTGTTGTAGAATTAGAATCGTGGAGTGGAACAAACTTGTCCTTATGAGCTCATATGGCAGAATCGGATCTTAGAATCCGGGTTTTGACTACTTACGTAATTTAATGGGTTGTTTGTTATTTATGCCTTGTTGATGTTGAAACATGAAAAAGCTGCTGGTTCTTGCAGTTGGGCTTTTCGATGTAATATTCTCTTTGATATATACTTATTTCAAGTAGTAAGAAGCTTTGCAAGGCATTTACTATCTATATCTGTACGTCCCAGGAACTGTCTTTGAAAAAATCAAACATCCAGCAAGAAATAGAAGCTTCCAAGCAGAGGATACTATTTATTGACAAAAGAATCCCGGAGCTTGAAGCAGAGAAGAGAGTCGCCGCTTCTGTTAGGAACTTCAAGGAAGCAGCACGAGTAGCAGCAGAAGCAAAGGCATTGAGCACTGACCGAGAAAGCGAGCAGGCCAAGATGGAAGAAGTCGACATAGAGCTAAAGAGGCTTGATGAAGAGATTAAGGGTATCGAGGATAAAGTGGAGGCAGCAGAAGGAACCGTTCTGTTTAAGGAAAAAGAAGCGGCACTAGCCAAATTTCAGAGGCTGAATCTTGTTGCGAGTGCCGCCTTGGCCGAACACTCTGCTGCTCTGGAGCTGGGTGACCCAGAAGAAGCTCAGATGCTCCTCGCTGAGGCTGAAGCTGCCCAATCTGAAGCAAGAGAACTGCAGTCAGTCTACGACATCGATGCTCAAGATCTTGAGGATTCACACACAAGTTTCATCTCCATGGAACTTGTCTCCTCGCTTGATGGATCTCAGTTAGCTGAGCTGGCCAACAAATCTTCTGCGGCTGATGGTTCCTGAATTTTGCCTAGTTCATTGACTGATTGAACTTCCCTGCGGGGACTGAAGGAGCTAAAATGATTCGTTTGTATATGGCGTTGGAGCATCTGGACTTTCATGAGAATTTTTCAAATGTTATGGGACATCTTGAGTGTAGTTTTGGCGGCACAGCGAGAGCTGTTGCCTAGTGTTGTTCGGGCAGATTTTTGGTGTGTATATTTGTACACTAAAAGCATATTGTTCCGAGAATTCTCAAGTTCGTAATAAATTTGATTCTGCTATTTTCAGTTCAGCTTCAAAGGGCCCAATGAGCTAACCCAGATAAGCTTTTATGGAAATTGTGATTATCATCTTCTAACAAAGTTTCGGGGATCTTCTATCGCCCTAGCTACTTTCTCGGTTTCTTATGTACCGAAAGCTGTATCTTGTATGCCATATTGTCCTAATCAACACAGTTATCAATGTTACAAAGGTTGAAAATAATTTTATACTGACTATTTGCATTGTAGTGACTGATCAGAGGGTTTAAGTCAGGTTAATGAGGCAAGATATTTTCTTGGTTTTCTTGACATGACATCAAATCGATTTTGAAATAATCATTCAATTATATCTATCCGACTTAATATCATGTAATTACACAAAATTAATTATTTAATTTCAATCTTGTTTTCATTACTCCTATGCCACCACAAACCCAATTTTTACCTTTGAATGAACGCAGCAAGGAACAAGTAGACCGACCGAGTTCCCAAACCCCTCAAAGCCCAACCCTCCCCCGCCGTCGCCGCCTCCTCCACCACCGCCGCCGCCGCCTCCTCCTCATCAATGTCTCCATCCGCCGCCCGCATCCTCACACTCCTCTCCGTTCCCACCCCTCTCCTCCGCCACGCCGCCCGCTGCTCCTCCCCTCTCCTCCTCCACCTCCACCGCCACCACTCTCCCCTCCGTCTCCTCTCCACTCGCTTCCACTCCCAAGCTAACTCCCAATTCCTCGACTCCGCCGTACCCTCCTCCTCCTCGGCGGCGGCGGCGGCGAATTCTCGAGTTCCGCATCCGTGGCCGGAGTGGGGGAGCTTTCTACAGAGGATTGATCAGGGAGGGTATTTTAGTGGGAATCGGGTGAATGCGGCGACGATAGAGTTCGTTTGGAGTGATGGATTGAGTGAGGAGTTCGTTAGGGCTGCGAATGCGTGTATGGCTTTCGCGAGGGATAATGCCGGTGCTTTGTGGTTGGTTTATTGATTGATTGATTTTACTTGACTTGATAGGATTTGATTGGGTTGGATTGATTGGTTGATGATGGTGAGGTGTTGTGATTATTGTTATTGTTGATGTGTAGGTCGGTGTCGAGGAAGGATGTGGAGGTGGTGGTGGAGAACGGATCGGCGTTCTTGTTCAGGAATGGCGAGGATTCGAGGAGGAGGATGAAGGATTTTCTCCATGGAAATGACAACAACGTGAGTTCGTTTGTGGCTTGTTCGGTTTTGGTTTGAGATTTTGGTGAACCTGTGTTTGTTTCGGGATGGTATTTGAGTCGAGAGCGTGTTGGGCTTGAGGTTGTGTTGATGCCGAAGTGTTCGTTTTGGATATCAATTAAATAATTAGTCTTTAGTGTGATGTTGAAGTTGATTTCAGGGTGTGCTTACAGCGTAGCGAAGCTAACCTGCAGGTTTCCAATCTCTATAGTCTTTTGCTATAAGACATTGCAAATCCTGAAACTGCTATCTTGAGTTAGGTTGATTTGTCAGCCAACAAATAGTGGTTTTTGTCACATTCTAATCAGTTTCCATTCAGTCATTGGGTTCTCAGTTCTCTTTCTTACATGAGATAGAGGCGAATGATGCGCCTGTATCGTACTCCTCATTTCTCATCCCCTTCTCCGCAGCTAGGCATTTCCTCCTTTGGATGTAAGCTTACATTTTTTTCCTTCTGTTTTTGTGTTATCCTTTTATTCTCGAAATATAGGTACCTGAATATGATAAGCCATCCGCAGTTG
>JAOVYX010016590.1:0-24253 GCA_035668315.1 Drosera spatulata
TGGAGAAGTCATGAACTTTGTGGAGAATTCTAGAGAATTCTTGAAATCAACCTCTCCACTTAGCTCGTCCGTGACATTGTGCACACTTGATCGATACTCCTAACATTGATGAAATCAGTTGGACTGATTAAACTGCTTCGATTTCACCTGCAGAGACTTGGTTACTTTCTCCAAGTACAGATTTCCTACTCTTGTTGATCCACTTGGTGACCGAAACTGCAGCGTCGAATAAACTCAACATAATGTACATTGCAATCCCGCCGATAATGCCATTCGATATTGAGTATGTCAATGGCATCAGCAACATTGTGCCGAACGCTGGAACCGCCTCCTTCACGTTCACCCGATCGATATCTTTCACCACCTAAACCACGAAAAAATATCAGCATTCTTAAGCCCAGATCGAAATCTGACATATCATGAGCAAATTGATCTGGATACATCAAAAGCACGACTATCATATTAGCAGAACTTGTTTATATGTAAGTATCGAGTCATACCTTCATCATCATCACCCCGACCAATACGAGAGGAGGCCCTATAGCCCATGGCGGAACACTGGCCATAAGCGGGGTGAAGAACAAACGCAGGAAAAAGTATATCCCCACAATCACGGCCGTCAATCCTCTTCTCCCACCTTCCCTGATCCCGGCCGAGGACTCCACATATGTTGCTATCGGGGTCACACCGAGCAAAGATCCCACAACGGTCGACCCGGCATCAACCATATAAGCAGTATATTCTCCCTCGAACCCGCACTTCTCATCTACGAACCCTGCAATCTCGGCCATGGTGTACAATGTGCCTGTTGTGGCCAGCACATCAACATATAGCAAGGTCACCAATGCCACCCACGCCTCACTTGTGTTGAAGTGCTTGAAGCTAATGGCCCCGGCGGTGGACTTGATCATATGAAAATCTACCACTTTTTTGAAGTAATCGTAGCTCGAGTTCCCTTGCGGAGTATAAGGGAAACTTGTAACAAGAGTTCCCCTAATCCACGAAACAAATGTGACAAATAGTATACCATATGTAATGCTACCTTTGATATTCTTCATCATACCATAGCATACGATCATCAAGCTAACCACTTGCATTTTCCCATCAATGCACTCTCCGGTCTTCACCTTGGTGACCCTGCACTGCACGCAGCCAGGGTCACCAAGGTAGACCTATCCGAGCCTATCAGGCCCAACCCGAGATGGGATTGCAGGCCCGTGAAGGCGATGAAAAGCCCGATCCCAACCCACAAGCTATCCGGATTGGGTGTGGCATCAGCCGTGCCAGCTTCGGACGAAGCCCGAGCCCGGCTATCACCAGAAAGGCCCAACCCTCCACGAAAACAATGGCGAGAGCAGTGCGATATGAGATAGGCCCGGTGCCATGGAAGCCCACTAGATTATAGGCCAAGTACGCGTTCGGCCCCATACCGGGGCCCATAGCAAACAAGCCGGCCCATAGCAAGTGACCCAACCATTGATGACAACGCAGTTGCCACAATAAGGTCACTTTTGATCCTAGACAGGCATTTCTCATACCTGCATTGCCCTTCACTACACAGTCCGGCCCCACAGCCCGACCCGGTGGGCCAGAGCAGTCTTCTGGCTGTGCACGTCCCACCGGAGTCGGTGATGATGGCGGCATTGACGGTGATGATATAAACCATGGTGAGAAATGTGGCGGTGGCCGCGCGAAGCTCCTTGGTGAAGCAACTCTTCCTTGCTTCCAACTTGAAGTATCTTCCAACTATGCTTCCTAAGACATATTCATTGAGCTTGGTCTCCATTTCCTTCCATGTTTTCCCAAGTTTTGCACAGAATCGATTTGCCATGGTTACACGTATGAATCACCTCTC
This sequence comes from Drosera spatulata, assembly GCA_035668315.1. NCBI lineage: Eukaryota > Viridiplantae > Streptophyta > Magnoliopsida > Caryophyllales > Droseraceae > Drosera > Drosera spatulata. Next base: position 1,856 of record JAOVYX010016590.1, read on the forward strand.
ATTCCACTCTATACCAATTATAGTGAAAGAGTTTAGTGGAATATACGAAACTGCCATCTTTTTTTCTTTAGTATATGCATAACCTGCATTTATTGGGTAGATGCCTTTGCTTCTTAAAAGGAAAAAAAATAATTCTTCTATCCCATATTTATTAAAACATTTTTATATGAACGTTGAATTTGTGTGGATTTGGATAAACAAATAATATTTTTTTAATGATACTGGGGTTTACTGTAACACTTATGAGAGAAGATAATATGTGTAATTAAACAGATAAGATTGATTTGGTTTTTTTATGTTAAAAGATTACCAAAAAAGAAAACGTTGTAATTTTTTTGATATTGACTAATTAAAAAATATTGCAATTAATATGGGACCGAGGAAATATCTTCTTCATCCCGTCTTGATTAAAAGAACTTTAATCACACAAGATCCTTTTTTCATGATTCATGTAACTTTATTTTAAAAAACCTAGTAGATTAATAGTTGGTCCTAATAATAAGTTTAATTATAGCTCGACTGGTTTGAGAGTCACATTTCTATTCTCTAGTCAAGAGATCAAAATCACAGCGACTGCAACCACCTAGCTCGTTGAGTATGGCTCGCTTGAACTTGGTGCATAGTTTTTGCTGGCTTGTCCAAGCGCCTGAAGTAATGTGGAATGATTTTACTATTCAATAAGTTTCTTCCATCTTCCTTTGATATTTTTGCAATGCATGTTTTTGGTACTTCTAAGTTCATAGGTACTCGTCTGCATAGATGTATTGCTAGGGGTTCTGTTTTTCAACTTTAAGAAGGGACATTTATTAGGTTGACGTTCCTACTATATTCATGCCCTTCCCTCTTGGAGGTTGTTCCCCTATCAAAAGTAGCAAAAGTGAAAATCTATTACTCCAATAACTTTTTCTTCTTTGACCTCAAATTGATTCTCTATACATTATCCTGGATGAATCCATGTTAATAGTACTTAGCTTCATTTTTTAGGCTTGCTTTGCATAATTACCACTCACAAAAGATTCAACAACAAAACTTTATGCGGAGATGTGCCGTCGAGGTGCTTTAGTACCCTTAGGATAGATTATAAAATTCCTTTTGAGCGCATAATAAACCCTGAGGTGCATAAACTCGTGTTCAAATCTCGTGTACTGTAAAATGACGAACGTAAGAGATAAGCAATATGATTCTTGGGTCTATCAACATTTAAATTCTAACAAAAAACAAAATAAAAAATAAGAACTATGAGTTATGGCAAGAGCAAAACAGAAGAATCTTCCGAAATGAAGTGATGCAGTCTATTGTTTTGGCTAGGAAGATGTTAGCAAGAGTATTGACGCATGAGGGAGATATAAGTTTGCAGGACAATGAAGATGATGCTGAAGTAGCCTTTTGCAATTGAGAAATGTATCTTGTTCTTTTTCGGCTGTTCTTTGCTAATCTGAAGTATGGTAAAACCAATTGAGCTGCCAATGAAATGACGCTGAACCTTCCCAACTATTGCCATAATTTGACACCACAAAAACTTTGATGTTCAAATAGATATAATTATTATCATAATTTGACACTAAAAAATACTTTTAGCACAAATCATAGAACTAGCACTTCAATGTTTGGTTTTATTTTACACCCAAAAGGTTCTATCTTGAGCAAATTTTCCCTGGAACTTATATTTGTCGATACATCTAACATAATTTAGATATCGATGTTATTTTATATAAACTTTTCATCCAAATATCTAATAATTTTTAAAATTATATTGAACTATTTAGTTCAGTTATATTTTAGCATCAGATTTAATTCATGATTAGAGCTCTATTTTTGTAATTTGATTCCAAATTATATATATATATATATATATATAATCAGATATAGTTCATGGTTGGACTAACTCGTATGACGCAATTAGCTACATACACCGTGCGTTCCTATGCATGAGGATGTATAAATGATTGGTCAAGTTCTAGATGCCAAAACGAAATCACACGTACTTGCAGCAAAAGACTATGCTCTGCGACAAGATGTATCAGTAGCTGTTGTTTCCTTTCCAGCTGCAATTCGACCGAATAAGAAATTTCGTTTGGAGAAGGGTCATACTGGATCCAATATACCGTTCCTTGTAAAGCAATTAAGCAAGGAGGTTTCATGGCAGTGGCTACCTATATGGCAAGAATACCGACGCCATAGAGATTGGAACAAAGGCGTACGCAAACCTTCCTCCCATTCTTGTAAGGAAAGAGCTTCAACTTAGTATCAAAAGCTCATGTTTAAAGCAGACAGGATTACATGGTTAAAAGGCTTCCCTGGCACCTCTCATCTTTTATCTCCGAGCAAGTAGCAGCCATTACATGTTGCTATAAAGTCGGAGAGAGAAAGATTACAACTCCATCGAACTGGGAGTGGAGTCCGGGGAAGTTGGCACCAAGAATCATGGGAAGTGTCAGTCTATCCATCAGCTTTAGAAGGAATCCCCATGTTATAAACATCACAAATGCATGGAACTGACTCCCTGAATCGCTCGACAAATCTTTCTAAGAATTCGGATTCCGTGATAATCAGAGCCTTGAAAAGGCCAAAGCTCTCCTTGATCAGCTTCTTATCTTTCAGAACCTGCAAAACAGGGGTTCCTAGGACGAACTCTCTTTTCCATACTATAACCAAGCAACATAGGGTGTGCTGCTATGAACTTGGGATCGTAACCAAGCTCCTTCATGAATTAACGAAGACGGCTCTTCAATTTGTGTTCCGATGTTGTCAAGTCCATCGGATTCCTTCTAGCCAAGATCAAGATATCCGAATCATCTCATACACAGCTCCTGAACGCTCCAAACTTTGCCTCTAACCTCTCGTCCCTCATCAATACAAGAGCGCACATTCCAAACACAAACCTATTCGTATCCACAGCAATCCCCAACTTCCCTTCAACCCTCCCAATCAAAGCTTCCAGCGATGAATCGTCCAACAGAAAGCCCCCGAGACAGCATCATCAGCTTCCTAATCCTCTCGTGGCTCATCCCACGATGAACTCAAAAACTCAACCCTCTGTTCAAGACAGTTAAACCACATTCTCATCACTACCCAAAATCGACCTCATCGCTTCGATCACAGGCAAAATAAACTTCCCCAATGACCGACACAGAAACAGACTAAGTCTAGAAACAAACCCGATCATCTCATCCGGGGACAATCCACGTCCCTCGAGAACCCTAAATTTTGGTTCTAGGGTTTTGGCAACATCAAGTGAGAGGACTCCGGGGTACGAATCGACGATGGATTTCATCTGGGTATCGTCGAATCCGCTTCGTTCGAAGAAATCGAATCGAGGACAGAATTGGGGTTTTGTTCGGATTTGAATCGGGGCAGCTTGTGGGCAGTGGAGATTGCTTGGTCTGATGAAAACCTTGGTGATTTGGTAAGAAATTCGACTGCGAGATTGAATTTTGCGATGGAATCTGCGATGTTGAGTACCAAAGAGGGTTTCGGAAGTGATGGAGCGGTGGAGTGACGCGCTTGCCGCCATTGATGAGGGGATTGAGCGTGGTTGGTGTCTAGTTCTGAAGCTCAAGCTGTCGGAGAACTATGAAATGGGAGAAAATGATTGTTTGTTGTCAGTGTGGTCTTTAAGTCTAAACAGCGATTTGTTTAGGAAATGGTCCAGATGTCGTTCGCAACAGCGTGAAGAGTAAATTTGAGACTGGTTTGCTATATCCTGGGTTGTGTAACGATTACACACGTAGGTTAAATACTGAATTGAATTGTATAAAAAAATTTGTGATGGTAAAAAAAAATTTTTAATTCTCAGATACGAATTATACTATTCATCATGCATATCAATAGGACATTGATCGATTTGGGTAACATTTACCTGGTTTGCCAATGATGTTTATGGCTATATGATTTTTTATTTTTTTACTTTTTTATGGCTATATGTTTGTAGTCAGTCGTACTCGTTTTTTTAATACCTTTCTGTTCGATTTTATAGCAAAACCAACCTGCCCAAGCTTTAAACCTGATTGATGGAAAGAAGATGGCCTCGTAACTATCTTTGACGATGAAATGAGAGGCCTGCATTTGAATGAGATCACTAATTGCTGTGATAAGTCACACGTAATGAACAAGATAAAAAAACCCTTTCATCTTTTCCATGACATACATCAACAACCGTTGCCATATACTTTTTTTTCTTTCTGTTTTTATGAACATCAACCGTTGCCATATACTTTCAATCAGCAACATCGACGCGTCGAAGGGGTCAACAGCAAGACAGCTCCTTTGATACTACGTTGTTTTTTGAGAAGTACAATTCACAGTAGGCGTGATACATATGCTATTGAAACTCTAGCAGCTTCCTTGAAAACAACATGAGCAACCATCAATTCATCAACCAGCATTTAGAGGGACATTCTTTCAGAGAAGAGACAGTAATGAATCCATGTTAATCCTCTATAAGTAAATCAGACAAGGAAGAGTGATCACATCAATCCAAAGAGATCTCCTGGGCACCTGCCATAAGATTTCAATAAACACCTGCCGAAACAAGAGCTGTCATGGCAATGCCCGCTAGTTTCCCCACCCGACCATCGTCTGAGATGTGTTAACATAAGTTGCGAGCTTGAAACAATTAACATGATCCTCAACAAATCCTGCCTGATGAAGTCAACTACCAGAACTCATGGGATGAGTACTACTCTCGAGGGCGCCTTCATGCTTTTCTCATAGACTTCTTTCAGATAAGGAGCCAAATGTTTATATCTGTTGACAAACCGTTCCAAGAATTCAGCTTCTGTATCCACAAGAGCCGAATAGAAGCCAAAGCTCTCTTTGATCAGCTTCTTATCTTTCAGAACCTGCAACACTGCATGCCGCAGACGAACCTCTTTCTCCATACTAGGCATCAGCATTGCAGGACGTGCCGCTATAAACTTGGGATCATACCCGAGCTCCTTCATGAAAAATCCAACCCCCTCTTGAGTTTACCTTCCGAAACTGTTAGAGTATGCGGATTCGTCCTCCCCAATGCCACAATATCCAAATCGCCCCACCCATAACTCTTGAACAATACCATCTTGAACTCCCACTTCTTGTCACTGATCGATTCAAATGTACGCAACCACAAACATCTTCGAATCCCCACGAAGTCCCAAACTACTTTCCACCTTATCAATGACATCCCTCAGCCCCGGATCCCAACAAAAGAAGCGCAAGTTCCGCAACATCAACCACCCAATAGCATCATCATTCAAACCCTTTGATCTCAACAGTTTCAGACCCTCTTCAAGAAACCGAAGCGGAGGCAACCCAAGACCAGGTCTCAAGTAGTTGAGTGCCTAGACAATATTCTCATCCCTACCCAAGGTATCAAACACAGGCAAAATCAAGGATCTCAAACTTGACTTCAGATAACCAACATGTCGAGACACGAACCTAACAACCTCATCTTGATTCATTCCAAGTCCCTCTAAAACCCTAATTTTGGGTTCTAGGGTTTTGCGCACTTTCATGGATAGGATCGGAGGGTTACAATTGATTATAGATTTCATCTGAGTATTTTCGAATCCGCATTTTTGAAGGAATTCGATCACTCGGTTTGTGGTTTTTGTGTATTTGAACCTGCCTGCCTTGTGGGCAGTGGAGATTGCTTGGTCTGATGAAAACCCTAATGAGTTGATTAAATAATTGATAGCAAGATTGGATTTTTGGGAAAGAATGGTCGATATAGAGTACCAGAGAGTGGTTGGGGAGTGATGGAGAGGTGGATTGGGAATGAGGCGCTTGCCGCCATTGATGAGAAGCTTGAGCATTGTGCAAAGCAGGCGAGAGAGGAAGATCGAACGAGTGGCTCGAAGGAGAGGATGGAAGTGGATCGTCTGCTGTGACAGTTCAACAGCAGAAATGATCTAATGACTAGCAAAAAAAAAACAACAATTAAAAGATATAATTTTCCTCCTGCTTCAAAGGGATCCGACGGTGCTGACTGAAAAAAGCACCACAGCTGTTGGACATTAACTGCAGACTTCCAGGAGAGGATTGGGGTACCTACGATTTTGGGCAGCAAATTTGCTTTTGGCAATCCAAAATGCAAATTGCACCATCGCATATAAGAACACAATATTTGGACCTTATTCTTCTAAAATCAATGGATCTTTCTTGCTGATGGACAGGCATAACTGGGGAAGCTGTTTCCAAGGAAACACGACATTGACATGAAAACCAAATGTGATAAAATAGGATGAGGATTCTCAGCCGTAGAAGAAAAACAACACCTACGGTAGGTGTTTTGGATCGTTGGATTTCAATCCAACCGTTTTTATCCTATTTTTTGAGATTCAGATTTTTATGTGTGATAGATTTTTTGCTGTGTTTATATGATAAACTTATTTTCTTGAGGTGTTTTTTATTTGGTTCTATTAGGGTTATATTTTTGTAAGGTTTATATTACTTTTTAAGGGTTATGTTTTTTTCCCCAGGATTTTAAAATGTTTTGCTTTTTTCCCATGGAGAAAGGATTGTTCTTTTTTTTTTTTTTTTTTTTTTGGGTTAACAGCACATATGGTGTTTTCCTTCTACAGTCGGGGATCCTCATCCGATGAAATACTATAAAAATAGGTTTATGTCATGCAAAACTAACCATGAAAATTAAATGGTTGTGATGGGTATATTTTGAGATTTGAACTAACTTGATATTTATGGAATTCTTAATTAATGTGTTTTTATCTCAACATGCATATCTTCTTTATGTTTTAATTTTGACAGTTGATTTTTAATAAACACATTTAAACTTCAATGTGCCATACTGTCATGACATATATTCGTCAAACCAATGAAAAAGTTTGTAAAAAAGATATTTTTTTTTTCCAAAATTAACGGTAACATACTTTTTTATGAGACAGAAAAAATATACAATTTCAAATTGTCGTGTTTTTTTAAAATCAAATTTTCACTACCTCAATAATATTATGACTTGAATTTCTTCGATTCTAAAAGATTTGAGTATTTTTCATACAATTGGATCTGGTATTTCTGGAGTACATCTTGTATTGCCATCGAAGATCTACTCCTGCTCTTTGTTAGATGTGAGTTTCCAAGATTAATCTAACGAAATTGAATCCATGAGTATGATAGTCAACCTTTATATGAATCATGACTGCTATATGTTTCAGAGATGCATGTTTTTCTAGCGATGCACTGTCTACAAAGACGGAATAAGTGTACAAATAAGAAGAATCGAATTTTCCTGAATTTGCAGCAAGCAATGATAGTTAACATGCATTAGAAAACTTTTCATCCAAAGAACTGATAATACAAATCCAAAACATGAATTCAAGCAATTAATCGATGAAGAGTCATCACATTGATAAAAGAAACAGCAGACCATAACTCAATCTCATGCTACAAGTTCAAGTCAGCAACATACAGTATGGTGAAATGAGCACAACTGAAGAGCAGAAGTCGCTTAAATTAATACAAAATTTGGGTACAACGATTACAGGCTATGTGCTCCTAGCAAAAACAATTAGAATTGGATTTTCAGGAGCCATGATTCCAAGTATTTGCAGCTAGTTCTTTGGAGTTAACAACATTCGTCAGATGTTATCTAAGGACGAAAGAGGCCCTGCAAATTAATTGAGGCTTCATGAGCAACGGAAACTGATCTTTATCCAGTAGCTTCCGAGGTGGCATTCAGGTTCTTCATATAAACCTCATAAAGTTCAGGAATCCTATCTTTGTGACGCTCGATGTACCTTCTCAAGAATTCAGACTCAGTTCTGCACACAACTGAGATAAGGCTAACGCTCTCCTTGACCAATTTTTTATCCTTCAGAAGTTTCAACACCGCAATCCTCGGACGAATCCTTTTATCCAAACTAAACATCAGCAGCATAGGAGTCCCCGCCAAGGTCCCAGGATGATAACCTTGCTCCTTCATGAAATAATCCAACCCAGTCCTGAGCTTACCCTCCGATGTCATTAATGTAAACGGGTTCCTTCTAGCCAACTTCAGAATATCCTCATCATCCCATCCATAGCTTCTGAAAACCTCAAACTTCGATTCCAAAGTCTTGTCAGTCATCGACCCAAGTGCCTTAATCCCGACCCAAAACATACGGGAATCGCCACAGAGCCCCAACCTATCCTTCACCTTGTTTACCACGCCTTGCAACCACGACTTCTTCAAACAAAGACACTGCAAATTCCTAACCATCAACTTCTTAATATTCTCCTCACTCACACCACAAGCCCTCAACATCTCCACATTCTCCTTCACAATTCCCCTCTGCGGCAACCCCCGAGAAACCAACCCTTTAAGCGCCTTGATCACATCCGCATTGCTCTCCAACACACCCCTCATGGTATCCAACAAAGGCACGGGCACCGACCCTAAACCCCGTCTCAAAACCCTACTCCTATCCGTCATGAAAATAACCAACTCCCCCGGCGACAACCCTAAATCCATCAAAACCCTCAGTTTCGGTTCAAGATTCTCCTCAACTCTCGTTGTCAATATCTTAGGATACCCGGACACTATCTTCCTTATTTGGGCATCATCAAATCCACTTCTTTTCAAGGAATTGATCACTGATGTTGGGTTTTGTGTGGATTTTAAGGGACCCAATTGGGTTGTGATCAGATTTGCTTCTTCTTGGGATAGGGAGAGTGAATTTGTGAGGAATTGGAGTACAAGATTGGATTTTTGAGCTGGGTTCAGTGAGGTGGAGTAAAAGGGTGTGTGTGAGGTGATTTGGGGATCGATTTTGAGGTGACGAGATACATTGATAATGTGTTTAAGCATTTTTGGGAGCAGATTTGTGTGTGTTTGAGGTTGGATTTTGATGTAGTGGGGATTTTTGAGAGAATTGGAGAGGAAACCTAGGGTTTTGATGAGGTTGAGGTGAGTGCCATAGGATCTCCTCCCCTCAAAACCGGACGTGAAAGTTTCCCGAGTAGCATGGGACACGTGGAATCCGTGAGTTTGATTTTTTGAAGTGATAGTGGAGAAGTTGGCATATATTGTTACATTGATGATTAACTTCATGAACTGTTACACTTTCAAAAAAAAAAAAAAACAAAAAAAAAGGAAAAAGAGAAAAAAGAAAAAAACGTCATGAACCGTTATCAAAATTCTTAATCTTAACATTGTATCCTTCTAGGCTTTAGTTTGTTAGATTATGTGATTTTGATGATTATCATGATTTAATTTTATTCAAGAAAAAAAATTTGGAACCAAATATAGAAGAATTAATCAATAATTTTTAATTAAGATTATAATAATGATAATCAACTCCTGTTTTTATCTTATCTTTATATTTTTATATTGAATTATATTTTCTCCGTCTTATTCAAATTATTTTGAGTTGAGTGTTGAATTTATAAATATGAACAAATATAGGTTGAGTGTTAAATTTATAAATACGGGTTGAGTGAGGAGAAAATATGAATTCAAAAAAATAAATAAATAAAAATAAAAATAATTCAATCTTTGTTTAATAAAAATATATCGAACACTAAATAAAATTTTGTGAATTTATTTGTTTTCTTTTTAATTGGACTATAATTTATATTTTATTAATTAATATTTAATCTCAACTATCAGATGAAAAATTAAACGGTTAAGATAAAAAAATCTCAGTTGAAGACAAAGTTAGATTTATTGGCTTAGTATATAATATGGATTTTTGTATTAAAAAATTGATAAACAAAAAAAATTATAATTTAAATAAAATGATAAAAAAAGTTATAGTTTGAATAAAATAAAATAAAAAAACAAATAATTTTATAATAATTAATAAACATCACAAACAATCAATCAATCATAAAAAAAAAATAATCTTAAACAAACTAATAGTCCAATTACTAATCCAGACTCAAAACAAACATACCCATAGGTTTTTAACTTAATCTTAAACTTAATGAGTGGATTAGCTTTTTATTGATCAAAGTGCCCAAATTCGATCTTGTCAAACTTCTGTTACATGCTTTTTATCGTCAACTCCACTCACCGGATTTGCTGCTCTTTGTCGATCAATTTGTGAAATCTAACAAGCGGAGAGAGCAAAGAGAAACACAAAGACAGAAAACCCATGAAAAGGGTTTCAAATTTGGCCGCAATCATGCTATTTGCAGCTATAGCTTTTCAATTCATGGCTCGAGTTTCATCTGTTGAATCCCTCAACCAGGTATATTAAAAATCGCTTCTTTTGTTTTTTATCTGGGCTACTTAATTTAGTGATTATTTATATGCCCATGTGAGAAAATCGTGCGATTTTGATCAAAATTGTGAATTTGGTTTCTGGGTATTGTGAATAGTTGCTCTCTTCCAGTTTGGATGAAATTAGTTCACTTTCTTGACCTTGTTATTTGGATCCAATTATTTGGATGATCATGCTGTTCTTTGATCCGAATCGAAGTATTGTCATCGAAATTGGAATTGATGTGTATAGATTTTGTGTCAGTTTGGCCTTGGAGAGTTGAATTGGCTGTTGGTAAGCTAAGCTGAACACTTCAGTTTGTTGACGTCATTGTGATTCCAATTTTCTCTGATGTTTTATAGTAATACTTTCTCGTCTCATTCAAATTACAATATTTTTTTGGATCGTCTAATTCAAATTATCGTTTTTCTTTATTTAATATTTTTTTCATACACAACTTCTTAAATATCTTTATTTTATATCATATCAATTCATCCCATCATCATTTTTTTTCTTTTTTTCTCTCATTTCTTTCCCTCACACGCTCATAAGGACAAATTAGTCATTCCATATAAATTTAACAATAACATAAATTATTGTGTTGGGTCAACCGGATGCAATTTGAATGGGACGGAGAGTTATGTGTTTGCTTCTACTGGTTAATATCTGAGAGTTGTCCGATTCTTCACAAGACAAATAATACTAGAAATGTTATTGTTTTGTGCCCGAGAACATAGAAACGGAGAGAAAATTCCGTGAAGGGTTTGACTAAAAATGCGAACGTGCCAAGATGGTGCACCTTAAGCTAAGTTTACGAGATTGCCAAGTGGTAGTAGGAAACTATTGATTGATGGTCTGACTAAGATTTTTGAGTTTTTTAGTGACAAGAGTATTGCGAATGAGTATAAGGCTCTATTTTGATTTCGTCATCATAGATCTTCTAATGACCCTTTTGCTTTGCTTTCTAGGGTTCCGACAAAGTTTCGGCTCCCAGGTAATGAATTTCATATATGTGAAGTTATGATACCCCCAACCCTTTTTTCTAGTGTCTTGCTGTTGTATCTTTGTTTGGGTCCATTCTCTTCTACTCTGTTAAATTAGTTACATTGCTGTTGTTGTTAAGAGCTGCTACAGAACTATATGAGCCGACTCATGAAATACACTGTTCTAGAGAAAGGAGTAGAGCTGCTTGGAAAGTCATTGAAGAGGTATTGCATGTGATTGATTTTCGAGAAATATGTAGTCAATTTGCAGGTTGATTTTCCCAGCAAACTATAACATTGGTTAATTGTGTAGTATTTGATGCCATTTGTTGAGCGGGAAAGATACGAGATGTCATCGAGTTGTAGACTCCATCCAGACAATTATATATACAGAGACCAAGAGCAGCATAAAACTCGCATGGATTTCTCTGACTGGCGATGTGGATATTGCAAGAAAAGCTTCGTATCAGAAAAGTACCTGGATCAACATTTTGACAACCGGCATCGTAATCTTCTTAATTCCGTAAGTCGAAGTATTCACACTTTTGTCTGTGATTTAAGGGTCAAGATTTAAGGGAACTGGCAGAACGAACTTCTTTCCAGCTAGTTCTTTCCGCTTTAACTTGATTTATGAGATATGCAGAAGGATAACTATTAATACTCTTGAGACAAGTGTAGTGTGCGTTGGAGATCGATTTTCACTTCATAACCTTAACTGTAAGAGTAAGTTGGGATTCCGCTATGTGATCGATACACACACAGCATGGAGTGAAAGATCCTATTTATGGTCTCTCGCTCTTTCCTCTCCTCTTTCCATTCGGCTTTTATATTTCCCTGATTTGACCTGAAAGTTAAGTTATGCCTGTATTCATTTTCACTAGCATGTTTCTCTGTGAGATCAGACTCATGACAAGTGCTTGGCGGACTTGTGTGGGGCACTGCATTGTGACGTCGTGATAAACCCTAAAGCTGCCAGAAGTAAGTGTAATCCTGCGGCTGCTGCGAGGAATCGTCACTTGTGTGAGGTTGAGTACCACCATTGCTTCGTCTCATCTTTTTGAAATTTATTCTCTGGTCTTTGTTTAATGCCAGGAGGCTAATATGCAGAGTCTAGCTGATTCCTGTTTTTCTGTTCATCAAGGAGCTTCTGCAAACCGTCTCCACGGTGCGCTCCAATTGTGTTTGCCATCATATTAGTTTCTTTCTACTTGCTTTTTGGACATTTTATTTTACTTGATGATATGTCGTTACAGAATTATTCTTGCACCAGTTCTGTGAGGCGCATACTTGCTCTAAAGGAAGGAAACCATTTTCGAGAGGGGTACTGGTGAGAATTCATGCTTTTGCCTCTTAACATATACGCGTACTGTCTTTCTTGTCACTGGCTCACAGCAAATCCCGGCGCTATGAAGATCTAAAAGAACAAGTGGCTCAAATTGACAGAGTTATTCTTACTCTTCTTGTCATAAACACACCTTATATTATTTATCCGTGATCAACTAGTTATATTTGCCCTCTTATCTAACCTTCAGCTTCAGAGGTCTTTGATCTTTCTGGTAATGGTTTTAACTTTTGATTCTTTCCATGAATTGTAATGGTGTAGAAGGAGTATAGTGTGTTCTATTGGTCCGTATCGGTGTTGACGTTGATGCTGCTTCCTCTTTTCTATATCATCGTCTATTTGTATCAGAGGTACTGCTCTATAAGTTTCTGTGAATAAAATTCAACGAGCTATCAGTGGTAGGGGTGTGACACCTGCTGTTATGTTTTTGCAGTGAAATCAGAAAGAATACACAGGAGCTGAAGCGAATCACGCTGCGGCGAAGGAAATCAAAGCCCTCGTAAATTTTTTGTATGTCTTCCTCACTTCGTTACGTTCTTTTCTTCCATATTGGGGCACGATTTGGCAATATGACAGGCGCATCATTGCTACTCCGTACTTGTATTGTTTGTTTTATAATCACCTTTGGAGTGATATTCCCGCTACTTTCTTCAGCGATCAAAAGTCAGATCTTGATGAACAAAATACCTTTCCGGATGAAACTCTTCTACTGATTGCTTTGTAGCAGAACGAGTTCATACAGAACGTGACTTTGTTGATAGTGAATTTGTTGTGGTTTTATGTTATGGAGTTTTTTGAGAATTAGGATTTGATCTAGCATTTCTAAAGGAGAAGCCTGTTGTGTTTGCAGGTTCGACGATGTCCTGGAAGTCATGTACAGGGTGACAGAAACGCGACAAATTCTTCCCGCTTGTGATACTGCTCTGTTCGTTATCCGAAGAAGCTGCTGAAGAGGATAGTTTTTTGTGTCGACTTACTCTGTGGTCGTCATGGATACTCCTAAACACTTTCTCGTCTCCCAATGGATGCGGCAGTGCAATGCGAGATTATTGTTATTGTGGCATGTAAAATCTTTAGATCTAACAAGAGATTCGGAGGCGGTTTTTTTTTTTTTTTTTTTTTTGATGAAAGAGAATCAGAGTATTTGTTTAGTATACTCCAAATTTTTACTCCTCCTTGTCCAGGAGGAATAAAACATGAGTATGTAATGACACAGGATATATCAATCGATAAAAGATCGATTAAAATTAAAACATTAAGAATAAAACATAAAAATTAAATTATTATATTTTAATCGTAATCAAGCATTGTAATTTAATGGAGACCGTTCTTTTGATGCTTGACACACTTATGTCACTAATACACTCACTTTCCCTTTTAATTAATTGTGTGAAAATAAGCAATGACATTATAATACCAATTGAACCCAAACTGTTCAAAGCGCATATTCGATAGTGTGGAAAGTTTTACCCATAATCTTATACTATCTTCGTCTCATAAAAAACGAAATGTTAGTTTGGATTAACAATAAAATTATTCAAGTTACGAATAGTTCGCGAGACAATCAAATATCATTTTATGTAAAATTATCGTGAAACAATAATGATAATTTAAGTTATATACTTCAACCCTAAATCAGTGACGTAATTTTTTTACGTCGTTAAAACAAATAACGAAACTTCTCAAAATACATATTGAATAATACAATGATGATACAACGTTCTGTTTTTTATGGGACGAAGGGAATAGGTTACTAACAACAAAACAACAAGTTTTTTTTTCCCTTTAAAAAAGGGTGGAATGTAATGGATGTTTTATGGAAATTGCTAATCCCCAAAGTCACCCCCGGCCCATCCCTTTTTTTCTTTTCATTTCCAAAATTATCCTTTTTAAAATATATATTGAATAATACAATAATAATACAACATTTATTTTTTATAGGACGAAGGAAATAAGTTACTAGCACCAAAACAACAAATACTTTTTTCCCTTTAAAAAGGGTGGAATGCAATGGATGTATTATGGAAATTGCTAATCCCCGAAATCACCCCTTGACCCATCCCTTTTATTCTTTTCATTTTCAAAATTGTTCTTTGTTATATAATATTTAAAATCGTTTATATATTTTCATGTATATATCAAACATTAAAAATAAATATATATTTAAAATGTACACATTAATATTTATAAAATAAGACTAATATTGTATATAAAAAAAAAATATTTCTTAAAAAATATTAAAATATATCAGATTGTTTCAAGGTATAATATTATATTGCATACCTTTGATGCAAATGTTTCTGCTTGTTTTACTCATTTGTCATTGAGGTCCCCTACGAATGAAGTCCAGGAACGTCGTGAAATAGCTATTGTCTTTGTCGAGAATCACTTTGTTCAACTATTTATACATTCTCATTATCCTATACCTCCAATCCCGAAATGGTGGTGGGAGAACGCATCCAATGCAGCTCGAGGATGGGCCGATAGTTATGCAGTTCGTCTTCAGCTGTGGAATGAAGTGATGAACATCAATCCATGTGGTAGACAATATTTTGAAGGAACGATTGAATAGGATAAAATTTGTATGTGTTTAAATATTATTAATATGTATTTATTTATAATGTAATGAATTCACTACAAAAAAAGGATCATTTTGCGACGGAAAATTTTTGTCGCAAAAAGCCAAAAATCCGTCGCTAAAATTGTTTAGCGACAGATTAACGACGGAAATAATCCGTCGTTATTAACGTGGTCACTAAACCAAAAATTAGCGACGGATCTGGCTTTTTGTAGTGATTATTTTGTAGATATTGATGTGTAGAGTTCAAATATATATTTATTTTTAATATTTCATATATATATATTAAAAATTATAAATAATTTTTAATATTATAAAAGATAAAACAAGTTAAAAAATTGAAAAAAAAAAAAAAAAAAGGACCATGAGGTGAGTTTGGGGGATGAACAGCAGCGCTCTTATGCATGTGTGATGTGGCGGGCACTTGTGTTTGGTGAACATCGGACCAGCCACATGTCCTAGCAAAGCCGTAATTTGGTGAAAAACAGAAAACAATTCGAAAAAAAAAAATCAATATAGTTATGATATACATAAATTTAGATGTGTATAATTAAAATCAATTATCAATATTAAAAATTGATTATGGATGTGTTTAGGGATATAGATCAACTTGATAATAGTTAACCTATTAATTATTAAACTCTTATCTTAAGATGCATCTTTTTATCATGTTTTAATTTTAACAATTGAGTTTAATTAGATATATCTAAATTTATATGTGTCAAGATATATATTCGACAAACCCATTAAAAAAATACATTGTTTATTTGCATTCTCCTATAATAATAGTGTATAATGTTGTTTGATCTACCTTCTTTTATACCATCGCTTGTCCTCTTCATTAATTCATGATAGAAAATCATCATAGCATGAGGTCACAAAATATATCACTTACTTGAGTTATTGGAGTTACTTGGAATTGTACACTGTGAGATACACGAGTTTGGCGTGCTATAAGGGAACAATCGTTGAAGCATACTCGAATACTACATGTTCCCTTCTTTTTCTTTTTCCTTGTATTTTTTGGTAGCGAAGCAGTGAAGCAGAGCTAGGGGAAGATGAGAGAATTTCGAGCCGAGTAGACTAAAATTCTCGTTGATGGGTTAGTTAGCAGGATCATACGAATGGACAACTAATAGTGATCATTAGGCCACTCTTGAATTAATAATTCTATCCCACCGGCTTCACTGTCATAGGAATATTATAGTGATCAGGTCACTTTTGAGGTAGTACTAACGGGGAAATGAAAATCGAAATGGAATATATTATTATATTTCTTCTGAAATATAAGGTTGATAGGGTCAAAATATAGTACTTTTTTTAAAAATGGAATTAAAAAAATTAATTAATAAATATTCAAGGAGTTTCCTTCTACAATTATATATCTAACGATATAATATGAGGAATGAGTAAATACAGAATAAGAAAAACTAATTTCAGGACATATTATCTTAATTTCAAGATGAAAGATTTCATACCAAATGTGAAAAATTGCTTTAAAACTAATTATTTCTTTTTTTTCTGGATTTAGCACTATCCTCCTATCTAAATTTTCAATCTCTAAAGCTATTTTTGTTATGAAAACTAGGATTCATGCCCTATGTAGTTGTGTGGCTGCTCGAGAGGCCATTGCGCGATGCAACCTTAGTGTTAGCGTTCCAGCTGAATCCACTGTTGCATGCCTTGCCAGTAGCTGTTTGTTGGCTTATAAGCAAGCACAATCGCAGGGGGTAGCATCTGAACGTGTCTCGATGCTCAGGGGAAATGCAGTTGGAAGATCGTAACCCGATTAGGTGGTCGCATCCTCCGCCTGGCGTTATGAAGTTTAATGTCGATGTGTGTAACCGCCTTGCGGGTGTGACAAGTCTAGGTGTAATTGTCCGGGACAACGACGGGGCTGTCAAATTGGCAGGAGGTGATAATATGCACCAGGCTGTGGCACCTGAAGTACGTGAGATGCTGGCGATAAAATTAGAGATGGAGTTTGTGCCGTCTGAAGGTATGGAAAGCGTTATAGTTGAATCAGATTGCAAGAATGCGATTGAAATGCGATTGAAATGCTATCACGAGGTGCCAGGGATCTATCATTGCAGGGTCGCATTGCCAACGAGTGTATTCGGTCAGGCCTTTCATTTGTAAGTGTTCGTTACTCCTGGAGTCGTAGAGAAGCAAATCGTGATGCCCACGAAATGGTTATCTATGTTTCGAAATGTCATAGGTTGGGGGATTGGTTAGACATGTTGCCAACGCATATTCTCGGCGTATGTAATATTGACAAGGGGTAATGAATTGCCCACAATGGGCTTCCGTAAAAAAAAAAAATGTGGGTTCGTCAACCTATGCCTAATCACATCTTGATTTTATTTGTTAAGTAATAGTTTTGTTCAGTTTGTGGCTTTAGATGGTATGAAACACATTGTTTAAACATAGCATTTTTTATATCAATATGTGAAATAATCAAATTATTATACATAAATGATTTAGACCGTATATTTTTTAACATCAAAAGATATTATAAAATCATAAATCTATAGTTAAATATTCGTAACAATAAACATCTCGTATAATATCATATTAGTCATGGAATTATTTGCCACCTGCCAATATTAAAATTAATCTTCAGTGCGAATCTATCCTATTCCCTCTGATCCATAATTTTTGCAACGTCACGCATTTCGAAACATTCTATTTTTATTTTTAATAATACGAAAAAAATCTTAAATTGATTCAGAATTAAAGTTCATAACTTAATCTACCATTAGTGTTTCATAATAACTTTGTAAAAAATGATGTTTTAATCATGTTATATTAAACCTTGAAATGTGTGATGTTGCAAAAATTATGGGAGACGAGAGCATATATCTATACTAAACAAAGGTGTGTAGGGTTGTAACTTTATCGGATATTTTTTAGATTCAACCGTTTAATTTTATCAAATGAATCAAATTATATTCTTAAGATTAAATTGAAAAAGAAAAAAATCTTAATAATATATATCTTATTAAATACAAATATTTCAGCAATGATTTATGGGTACAATCCATATTGGGATTAATTTTTAGTTACTTTGTTTTATCTTATTCCAACTTCATTATATAAAATAAAATCTTTAAAACTTAGAAATGTTGTCTCAAGCGTTAATATTACAAACAGAATCATAGCTTAATCAAATTCTTCCTCAAATCTTGCACCTGAAAAGATGGAAATCAAGAAACAGAAGAAAAATAACACCGTGAGCTATACGAGCTCAGTAAAGTGCCGGTCCCCTTTTCAGGGAAAGCACGAAAAGAAAAAAAAAAGAGAACAATCTGTCCTGAAACCACAACAAAATCTATCATACAATTAACATCCACGGCAGACCACATATACCCTCTTGTTAACACTGTAACCTTGGCTAAACATGTAAATCCATAGCTTTTTTTAGAAATTTAAAGTCCGTGGTCACTCGAAACAGGAGATCAACCTGTAACGACGTTCAAGGGTCAGCTACAGCGAGATACTCCATGAAATCGGATCATCGGAACCAAAGTATATCGAGAATTGTAATTTCTAACAAGAGTAGAATTATAAACTATACACTTAATAAAAGAACCACATTTAAATCGTGTTTAGCACTCACAAATTATACCGTATTTTATTTAAAAACACTCTATAAATACATATTTAATTCTTAAATGTCTTGTACTTATTCTTATAGTTAGAAACTCTCAAAATTTTTGTGATGTTAAACAATGGTGCAAACTGCAAAGCACCTCTATATATAATAGCAGTGCAGGAGTTACATTTCTTCTCTAAGCCGCCTTTCTTATTTAAAGGAGGTTAATGAACTTTTCATGGCATAACCTCACTTTAGTTGAATAAGAAAAGATGGATGTGGAAGATTATGAGAGAGCTAGGAGATGGACTAGTAATTCAACCATTATTACAACTGTGGCATGTTTTTGTTTACAGGAGCGGTGTTCTTTTATTTGTTCGTTTGCAGGATAGGTCCAAATTTGGACAAAAAAATAGAGACACGGGCGACTAACGAAAAATATTAGTCGTTTTTTTGACGACTAAAATTTACATTTTAGTCGTCAATACCAATTACCCCATTTTTAAAAAAAATTGATGGGAAATGACGACTATTTTTTAAGTTAGTCGCCAAATTGACGATTATTTTTGTATTTAGTCGTCAAATTGGCGACTAATTTTTTTGGTTAGTCGTCAAATTTGGCGACTAATTTTTTGGTTAGTCGTCAAATTTGGCGACTAATTTTTTGGTTAGTCGTCAAATTGGCGACTAATTTTTTGGTTAGTCGTCAATTTGTATAAATATGATGCATATCAGTAATATCAATTTGACGACTAATTTTTCAGTTAGTCATCAAATTGCATAATTATATATAAATGTGACTTTGTTGATTGTGGGAGAGGGCGAAATGTCGACGGAGGAGGAGAGTGCGGTGAAGGAGCCGCTGGATCTGATTCGTCTCAGCCTCGACGAGCGCATCTACGTCAAGCTCCGATCGAACCGCGAGCTCCGCGGCAAACTTCATGTAATGGTTATTTGTTTTCATCTCTTCGATTTTACTGTCGATTATTTGGTTTCTGTTGATTGAATTGAATTGATTGATTGATTGGATTCAACCCTAAACCTCTAGGGTTTTTGGGAGATTCGAGCAGCACTTTGTTTCTTGTTGTTGTTTTGTTCAATTAGGGTTTCTGCGGTGCTATTTTGAGTCAGCAAAGGATGGAATGAAGATGAATTCGTATGACAAAGGATGGAATGAAGATGAATTCGTATGACAAAGGTTGGAATGAAGATGAATTCGTATGACAAAGGATGAAATGAAGATGAATTCGTTCTTGTGATGTGCTTCTTTTTGAGGATTTGGACTTAATCATTTTTCTGTCGTTAGGTGACTGGTGTTGGAATCAACACAGAGTGGGGATTGCTGATGACATCTATCTCTGAGGATACAGGAGAAGAAACTCCCTTGCAGGTTACTTCCTGGCCTCTCAGTGCGGTTGCTTCTCGGACTCACCATTTACTTCGTCCCATTGCTCAATGAGTTCTCTATGTACTCTAGGTGCGGTTGAATGGGGTGGCAACTTTTATTGGCATGGTCGGGCTTTCTGTTGCTATCTCTGTGTTGGCCGTCCTACTAGTCCGGTGAGTTATCATGTCTTCTATTCCGTATGTTATTTGCAGTTGCATTGTCGTTTCCTAAAATCTGATTTTAAAGTATTTCAGATTTTTCATCGAAAACACAAAGAATGAAGATGGAACTGTGCAGTTCATTCGTGGGAAAACCAGCATGAGCCAAACCATCGATGGAGTGATAGAAATTGTCACCATTGTGATAACCGTTGTTTTCTACAACTAGTAGATTACACAATGTTTAAACAAGTGCATGTAGTGGCAATGCGCCGTGTTAATGCTCCAGCATGTCTAATACGCTGCGCGAATTACTCAACACCATTCCTTGCGATATTTCAAGAAACCAAGTATTACGGCAAACGATCTGTCCCCTCTACTTGAAGTCCAGCTTTATTTATAAAACAGATATCATTCGACGACATGAATATATGAAGAACAAATTGCAATGAGGAACAATCCTGAGTAGCTGTATAGACAAACTGAACCTTGGATGGTCATCAGTAGAAAATATTAGGAACATCAAAAAGTCTGAAAAAACAAGCTACTAGGAACTTCCTTTCCATTTTGTCCCATGAGGTTAAAGGTGTGTGGTGTAATGGATATCTTCACAATTATGTTTGTTGGTACGACCTTCCTTTCCATCAAACCATAGTCATCGAACCGGTTCGAACGTCGATCCGATCCAGAGTTTGGGTCAATGGGTTATTAGTATTATTTTTATAAAAAATATATTTATAAGTCTTTTTTTAATCATTTTTTTTTATCAAATATATTAGTCTTGTATAAAAAATTTAAAATATATAAGCTAGATGTACGTTTTTTTAGGTTTTTTGAATTTTTTTTTCTCCCGTTGGTTCAACCACTCGGGTTTGATCGGTTTTGACCGAGTCAACTTGAATCATTGCAGATCCAATTTTTTTACGGACCGATCCGACCAACCCATCAGGTCACGAGTCAAATAGTTAAACTGGTCAGGTCAGTCTGGGTTTAATAATTATACGTCAAACAACATAAAAGAAAGGATTTAATACTTCCTACAATTAGGTGACAACCTGGTGTATACAGATTGCTAGGGTGATCGTTTTTACTAAAAAGTGAATGCTTTTTTGCACAATAACAACGTTTTTAAGAAAATTACTTCTTCACACCCATAATAAACACAATGGTTGATTTTTCATTGAAATTTATTTATGTATAAAAATTACAATATCCTTTTAATTGTGTGAGAGTAAGAAGAGAGAAAAAGAATGAGAGAAGAAATAGTAGTTGTGCGATTGATGTGATATAAAATAAAAATATGAGTGTTTTGATATTTTTGAAGAAATTTTTTTTCAAATAAGATAATATTGTAATTATTATGGGATATCCAAAAAAGATAGTATTTATTATGGGACGAATGGAGTATTATTTAACATATATTTTAATTAAATTTATTATAATACTCTTTCCGTCCCACATATTTTATATCATATACGTATTTTGTATTATTTATATGTATGAATACAAGTCTCATTTTCATATCAAATAACGTCTTATCGTTCCGTAACATATATTAGATTAAAATACGTAACTTACATAACCATTAATATTTCACGATAAATTAATAAAAAAAACTACGTTTCATCGTCGTTGTACACGTATCAAATTTTATAATGATACACGTGAAAAGTCAAAACAATACAAAATTTATAGGAATGAGAAAATATTAAACAATGTATGTTTGATGGTTTTGTCACTAATGTAACATGAACATAGGAATATATAAGTAAATCATTACTAATTATTCATGACAATTTTGAATAACATAAAATCTGATAATATCGTCATTTCAATGATAATCTTGACAAACTTCTAATCAGGTGATTATATCTATTATACGACCAAGCGAGTACTTGAAGCACGTTTGTGGACTGATTGTACTCCACACTCTATGCATCCCGTTCTCCATCACACGCCTCAGACAACACATTCCCCTATCACATAATCGTACTAACCCGATTCAATCGAATCCGTGATGCCCTAATCGGAGAACTGCCCATTTCCCCAATTTGTCCATTTGCCCATTTCCATTTCAATCGAATACCCGGTTGAAACCTGTGATCAATTGAAGCAAGAACAATGCCGCTCGGGCCTTTGTTTCCATCGTTTGATTTCGATGGATTTCGAGAGAA